>RBNI01000788.1:0-26928 GCA_003990745.1 Jimgerdemannia flammicorona | reverse complement strand
ATCGTATCGTGTCTGGCAACTCACCTCGACGATATGTGACCCTCTATTTCGTTCTTTTATTCATTTTATTCCATGGGTATCGTATCGTGTCTGGCAACTCACCTCGACGATATGTGACCCTCTATTTTGTTCTTTTATTCATTTATTCCATGGGTATCGTATCGTGTCTGGCAACTCACCTCGACGATATGTGACCCTCTATTTCATTCTTACATTCATTTATTCCATGGGTATCATATCGTGTCTGGCAACTCGCCTCGACGATGTGTGATCCTCTATTTCGTTCTTTTATTCATTTATTCCATGGGTATCGTATCGTGTCTGGCAACTCACCTCGACGATATGTGTCCCTCTATTTCGTTCTTTTATTCATTTATTCCATGGGTATCGTATCGTGTCTGGCAACTCACCTCGACGATATGTGACCCTCTATTTCGTTCTTTTATTCATTTTATTCCATGGGTATCGTATCGTGTCTGGCAACTCACCTCGACGATATGTGACCCTCTATTTCGTTCTTACATTCATTTATTCCATGGGTATCATATCGTGTCTGGCAACTCGCCTCGACAATGTGTGATCCTCTATTTCGTTCTTTTATTCATTTATTCCATGGGTATCATATCGTGTCTGGCAACTCGCCTCAACGATGTGTGATCCTCTATTTCGTTCTTTTATTCATTTATTCCATAGGTATCGTATCGTGTCTGGTAACTCACCTCGACGATATGTGTCCCTCTATTTCGTTCTTTTATTCATTTATTCCATGGGTATCGTATCATGTCTGGCAACTCACCTCGACGATATGTGACCCTCTATTTCGTTCTTTTATTCATTTTATTCCATGGGTATCGTATCGTGTCTGGCAACTCGCCTCGACGATGTATGACCCTCTATTTTGTTCTTTATTCAATTGGTATCATATCGTGTCTGGCTACTATGTGACCCTTATGTATACTACGGCAACCTCTGTGCCAACCACATGCTACCCTCTATTAACCTATATCTTTGCGTAATAACCGATAATATAGATCATATCAGAGTCTGATGTCGGAAGGCTTCCAACATCCCTGTGCTGCATGTGTGGTCACAGTGATCGAGTCTTCGAAACTTGCAATATAGTTGGATGCCTCAATATGGTCTGTATACAGCATAATGATGCCGAAGAGATATCCTCGATATGTGCCTCTGGAATAGAGGAGAATACATGGATATGTCCTATGCATAGTGTGACCAATGTTAGTATTTTAGTAATATCTGTTCATATCTTCATTCCATGCATGGATTGGGGTGGCCATATATTATGAAACTGCTCCATTCATTCCATTCCTGTCCCTTGCTAGGTCCCCATCAAGTATGATGCCAATGTCACAGTTGACATTCAAACTTTTGAGCTTCAGGAAATGGCATGGAATGCTATTATGGGTGCTACCTATAGTGTATTTGGTGGATATCGAGTATGTGTTATTGCACCTTTATCTTGTTGATGCATCATAATCCATGATACTAACACATATATCACCACATGCTAGGAAGGCCAGATATTTTGTAATTCGCATGTCTTTAACGACAGCGACTCCTTTCATCAATGCATACAAGATGTACACTCCAAATGGCGTCCCAATGCACGGAAATGGTTGATTATAAAGACTCATGTGAATGGCGATGGCGACCTCTGGTTTGAGCGTGATAGCGACGGGAACCCATGGTCATTAGCCAGAGGCACTGTGAGTATTAGTTTATTTGTGTGGTCCATATATATGTCATATCTCGCACAGACTCTCATCATATAAAATATAGTTCTTCAATGCTCTCTTTGGGCCATCGAAATACAGTGATATCAATGTTGTCCTTCTGGTCTGTGGCACGGTGATCCTTCCTAAATCCAGCAACAAAGATCAGTTATTGCAGGCACATACGGCAATTGTTGATATTATCAAAAGGTCTGTTGTATCGGTGCTATGTGTATTATTAAGGTCGTTATTCGTATTGCATATAAAGCCCATATCTATCATCTATGCATTTCTACAGGGTCACTACTGGACGCACATTACTGTTCACTCGACATGAGTTGGAGCCGGCGTGCATCGTACACGCATTAATGCAATCTATTGAAGGTTATGAATTCCAACACATACTGCTCGTCGAATCGGTGATGGCTAGATTCCGTAACCTTACTTTTGATGAGGGGTCACCTGTTTGGGTTCTGGAGGGTGGGCAGGGAACATATGTGCATCAAAAGGTTCAGCCCTGCTGCAAACATCCTCGGGCATATAAACACCAGAACAAGATTTGTATAGACATCGGAATATATGATGGTAAAAGCTATGTTGTGCGTGCTTACCGATGTTCGGCACCCAGATTAGGAGTAGTTGTATAGCTAGATAACAGTGCCTTCCGATTTTCGAATGTAGCGATTGTTGTTAAATGATTATCAATATATTTGTTTGACATTGGCCATCTTGCGGTTTGGTTGAGAAAGGTTGTGGTGATGTCAGGAGTTCATATGTTTGGCTTTAACATCACCTTTTGCTTTATTATCTTAGATAAAGATGAATCTCAAACTAAACCTTGTAATATCCAAATATATAATCTCTAAATATATGTATATGTCATAACCTATCTGGTTAAACCCCCTTGAACCAGCTTCTGAATCCTCTTCAGATGGTTGCCTTCAGGCATCATCATTGGACCAGTTTCAAAGCCAAGCTCTGACGGTTGCAAAATAATAATCAACATAGTTAAACCCCACATATTCTGCGATTCGGGAACTGACCAAGGATAAAGGGCCGCCTCAATGATGTGCGCCCAACTGGTCACACATAACCATGGGCCATGTCGGTGTTGCACAACCTGGGTGTACAAACTCAAGGGCGCACGATCATGTGGCCTCGGCACACAATATCATGTGAACCATTGGGCGCACAGTCACGTGATCGAATGAACGCACGGATTTGGCACACAAAATGAGTTCGAACACATGAAATGTCTAAACTGAAGTGAATGCAGGAGAAGTGAATAGGTGTTTCATTTTTGTTGGCTGAATGTTCTGTTATTCCGAGTATCAAATATATGAATTAGTATATCAGATATTGGTTTCAATATTCGACATTATTAGAATACAATCTCTGAAATATTCCGAATTTTGGTTAGCTTAAAATTTCTGTTGACAAATAATCGGCTTACTGAACGTCATTTCAATGGCTAATATCTCGATGATCTGGTAGAAATCACAAAATCAAGCCCTGTACCATTGTGTACTATATCTTTTGCTGCACAGTTACAGAGAGATATATTATGAGATGTATATTTTATTGAAAGAAATAATTTTGGCCAGGGCACTTCAATTTCAGTTCCATGTTATTCTTTGGCAACCAGAAGCCACTTACCTGCTACCTTTCGAGAGCAACACAGGATTCATGGAAATGCTAGGTTGATTTCATATGTGACACATCTGGAGACTTTTGTCAGACACCCTCAAGTTCACGAAAGGTAACATACCGAATTATTGGTTGGACCAGCTTTCCTTCGGGCTATGTGGCTTAGCTATGTGAAACCTTCTCATTGGCGTTTCTGGCCAATGGCTATATTTATGAGGCATCGAACATGATTATTCATGGCCAATAGCGAATAGACATCTGGTATTCGTACCACACATGTACAACAGATCAAACTTTATTACAACAATAAATTCGATGATTTGCAAACTAACCATCATAACATCATAGCTACAATGAACACACCAACCAAGCGTCCCCTTGACGAGTCATTGTCAACTCGCCCTCTTAAACGGACTAGGAAATCCAAGAGCACTGAAGGGCCATCAACATCAAAATTATCTCCCACTGGACCTAAGAGACGAAACAAGCGTCATAATAAATCTAACAAGAGTAAACTGCCTGTTAAACAAAGACTTGCCCCACTGGTACCTAATGGATTTCATCCGAATGTCCTCTCGGTTGGATCCAATACCAAGCGTGGCATTGATTCAGTCGAGAAACCATCCATTAAGAATGCCAAACGTCCCTGCTATAATGTATGTAAATGGATTGTAGGTCATGAGATATTCCTCTAAACATTCCAACTAATAATACTGTCATTCACAGAATCCACGTCCAACAAAAAAGCGAGCGAGAGGGAGGCCTATTTCACAGTGTGATCATTGTTTAATGCTGCGACAAACACAAAATCTACATATCAAATGTGTTCATAAGAATGGTGGGTAATTATTTGAACAACAATCCTATCTGAATATCACTCAACAAGCACCTCTAATATATTGTTCCATCAGCCAGAGCTCCCACTACCTCTCATCGTTTGACTCCACCTGTTCTGGCTACGCCTTTATCGACGTCACTTCCTACTGCCTCTCTTCAATGGACTCCACCTGCCCCACCTACTCTAACTGCTCCTGGTGTGATTCCCTCAACTCCTCGACCAACGGCACCAGAAGAGATATATACGTACCTTCGGCAATATGACATTTTGGGCCATATCACCCAAGAATCATTTGTGGGATTCGAGGAAGAGGGTACAACTGTGGAGGAAGAACAGCCTTTTACAGCAGTGGAGGAGGTACCAGAGGACTATTGTGGATCCCCTCAAATGAACATTCAAAATATTTACAGCACATATGATCATAGTGACGGAATCCCTGGAGTGGCAGTGGAGGAAGCAGAAGAAAATGTCACATATACAGCAGTATCGGATTATCAGGAATTCTCCCACAACACAGATGATTACAGTGGCAAATTCCCTGAAGTAGCAGTGGAGATGGTAGAGGATGTGTATACAGCAGCAGCCGACTATCAGGAATTCTCCCACAACACAGATGACAATATGGATGATCATAGTGGCGGAATCCCTGGAGTGGCAGTGGAGGAGGAGGTCGAAGGAATATATGGCCTGGTAGCAGACTATCAAGAATTTTCCCACAACACAGATGATCATAGTGGCAGAATTCCTGGAGTGGCAGTGGAGGAGGCAGAAGATGTGTATGGCACGTATACGGCAGTAGCAGACTATCAGGAATTCTCCCACACGAACATTCAAAATATTTACAACACAGAGGATCCTTGTGAAGGAATCCTTTTTACGGCAGGAGAGGAGGTGGAAGAAGTATATGATATATTTACAGGAGTGGCGGATCATCAGGAATTCGCCCAAATGAACATTCAACATATTTCTAGCAGTGCTGAAGATCATAGCGAGGAAGGGTTTGATGTGACACTATGGAATATTGTTTCTTTTTTGTTTAATTTAAGGTAAGTTGAATGCAAACACATTCTTTGGATTGTGATATGAAGTGTAACATACCCACACAGCTAACATGGCTGTCTCCTTTTTAGCAATATCCTCGGGGGCCATTTATCAATGTAATACTGTTGACATTGGTATTTCGGAGGGTCATAATCAGATTACAATTAGATAGTTCTATATTATACATATGGTGGGGACTTTTGTAATATTTTTCGCCATCATGAGGCAACCGTCGGAGCCTGGCTTCGAAGCTGGTCCAATGATGATACCTGAAGGCAACCGTCCGAACAGGGTTTGGAAGCTGGTCCAAGGGGTTCACTAGATAGTTTCTTTGCATCATCAAAAGGCAACCGTCGGAGCCTGGCTTCGAAGCTGGTCCAATGATGATACCTGAAGGCAACCGTCTGAACAGGGTTCAGAAGCTGGTCCAAGGGTAGTTTCTGACAATATGTATTTGGTATATTTGGGTGATTGGGTTTTTGTATACGTTCATTTTGCAATTTCGGAGTTACGGTCCTAGGGGGTAGTTTGATATCATATATATCTCTCCGACTATTTATTTGATATTTTGAGTTGGCACAATATGATATATTGCATTGTACAGTAGGGTGGCGCACTGGGCAGATAGTTGATCAGGATCAATAAATCTTGTATCGCCAATATTGTAATCAGAAGTATGACTCCCTACAGATACCAGTCAAACGAACATTCAAAATATTTTGAATGGCATATATGATTGCAGTCCGGACATGATCGGAGACATGATAACTAAACAAAATGCAAGGGAACTTGGCCACAATCATGAATGCCACTCAAAATATTAAGAATGCTCATCTGAGCAATATCTGCAGGAGGATGGATGTCCGTTCAAAGCTATGAAAGGTTTTATCCACAGTTGGCACTCCCAGTTAACCTGTAAGCGAAAAAGGGCGTCGGCATGGTATTATGTTACATACAGGAAAGGAGACAATACAGCAATAAAGCGAAAGTAATAGATATATGTGAAGATACCGATCTCAACTGTATAGAGTTTTGTAGTTTAAATCAAGAGATGTTCGTTTGGATGGATATCAGTCAGAAAGCAGCATAGAACAAAGGATAGCAGTTTGCTAACTCTTTCGAAACTCACACACAAACTAGGAGAAGGGTTGATAGACACGAGAAGAGGAAAAGGTGGTATTAGTGGGAAGAGAGAAAATGAAGAAAGTGCCACAGGCGCCTGCGGAGGTGAGCTGATATTGCCATGATTTGTATCACACTGGATTTTCAATCTATTGGTTTCGTACTAATAGTGAGATTATCACCAATAGCCAAATAGGAACCATCTTTTATGTGTGAAAATGGTGGTGACTGCATTTCTACGGCAGTTATTTGGAGGCAATATGTTTTACAATGTTGTTTCAATAGCAAATATCTCTGAAGCCTGGCAATAATTGTGAATTCGGGTGCTATACCATTGTACCAGATTTCTCTCATTTACAGAGCTATGTAATGACATCTGAAGTAATACTGACCAAAAGTACCCAATTTCATGACATCACCGACAATCAACCACACAGCTTGCAAAAAATTGCTCGAGCAGAAACCATGATGTCACGCAGTTGAATGGCTGAATGATTTGTGATGACGTACTGGCCAACCAGTTTTATTTGTATTTTATTTCACCATGAGCTGCAAAGTCAGACTTATGACCTCCTAATAGATACCAGTGCAAAACATTTTGAATGGCATATGATCATAACTGAGTATGATGACTAAATGCCACTCAAAATGTTATGTACGTTCGTCTGAGCAATATCTGGCAGAAGAATAAACTGTGTATACAAATGGTAGAAGAACGCGGCTTGGGTGTGGCATGGTACAAAGGATATCAGTTTGCCAACCCGCCCAAAACACCCATCTACAACAACTCATCCAAACCCCTCACAACCTGGGCAGAATGGGAGGAGAGTTGACGAGAGCTGTGAGAAAACAAAAGGCGGCAAATTTTGCTATAGACTTGTGTCACACTGGATAATCTAATCGATTGGTTTTCATAAATAACAAGAACTTGAACCTGGAATTCCGTGATGACATGACTCTAGTCGGGTAATTATTTCCCCACGGTTCCGGTTCTTGTGCGCCCATGTGTGCCCAGAGCTCCAGTTCGCCGATGATGGAGGTTACACGAAGGAGGGGTGCGCCGACTACGCCTCTTGGCGTGCTGACGTCCCACCTAAAATTGTTTACCCTTATTGCATTTCTGCTTCCTGCTGACTGCTGAGGAAAATTTCCGAGACAAAGCTTAGGATTCGCAAATGATTCGCGTGCTGGACCCACGAGTAAGGCTTTGGGGTTTGGGGGGGGGGTGGAAGAAAGAATCGCAGAATATGTGTGCCCACTGGGATTCACGTGATCGTGCATAGGTTATTTGTATTTAGAGATTATATATTTGAATAACAGTTTTGAGATTCACCATTATGTATTGTTGGGCATATAGTAAGATAATAAAGCAAAAAGCGATTTCAAAGCCAGACTTATGGCCTCCTGACAGATACCAGTCAAACGAACGTGCAAAATATTTTGAATGGCATATGATCATAACTGAACTTGATGACTAAATGCCACTCAAAATATTAAGTACGTTCGTCTGAGCAATATCTGGCAGAAGAATAAACTATGTATACAAATGGTAGAAGAACACACCTCAGGGGTGGCCAACCCGTCTAAAACACCCATCTACAACAACTCATCCAAAATCCGCAAAACCCCCATCTACAACAACTCACCCAAAACCCTCATGACCTGGGCAGTATGGGAGGAGAGTTGACTTGACAACGAGGGTTGGGAGCTGTGAGAAAACAAAAGGCAAAAGCAAAGGTACAGTGTCGAGCAAATTTTGCCATAGACTTGTATCACAATGGATAATCTAATCGATTGGTTTCATAAATAGCAAGTCATCACCAATAGCCTATAGGGGTTTCCAGCTGAACCGGAATATTGCGTGACTTCTTATTTCACCAAGCGCAATTGTGCGCCCAAATCGTCACATGACCGTGCGCCCAGATCCCTTGAACCCCGGCCGTTTTTTTGTCTGCACCAGACCTTATGGGGCCAAATCCCCAACCATTTTCATTTATTCAATGGGTATGGTATCGTGTCTGGCTATTTGCCTCGACGATGTATGTGACCCTTTATTTGTTCTTTTATTCAATGGATATCGTATTGTGTCTGGCTATTTGCCTCGACGATGTGAACTGAATTTACTGAACATGACATTATGGATTTTGGTAAAGGGTTGAATAATTGGAATCCAACAAAATCTCGTATAATTCTTTGTTTGAGATCGATGATCACAGTTTTCCCAAATGTAAACAAAGATCCACTTTAGGCAATTTGATCACCTGATAGCGCACCAATCGCGTAAATGGCGCACCCAACGCTTATTTCTGAACCGTATCCAAAATCCACGGTTCAGAAATTAGCGTTGGCAATCGCCTCGGTGTGGTGACACACAATTTGCGCGGGGCCAATCAACTATTCTTTGTTCACAGATTGAGATAACAATTTACCAAATCCCAAATACCACACAATGCTTATTCATTGTTTAACTCTATGATCACAGATCTCAATGAAATTTATCAATTTCTTAACAGATTGGCATTACAATCACATCAAAATTTATTCTTTGACATAACATGACCACCAATCTTCAACGAATTCATACGCATACAAGATGTACACTCCAAATGGCATCCCAATGCACGAAAATGGTTGATTATAAAGACTCATGTGAATGGCGATGGCGACCTCTGGTTTGAGCGTGATAGCGACAGGAACATTGTTGGGATGCAAAGCCCCAATCTCAACGGACTGCATTACTCGTTGCAAAACGGCACTTCAGCGTCGTTCCGAAATTGTGACGTCACCAGAATGAATCCAAATACGCTTTAAAAAACCGATTTGCCGGAAATTGGTCCTCAATTCGATACGAAGGAGTGATTTGATGAAATAACACAGTCACAGTGTGATGACGTACTCCATTCTTAAAATACGTAACCATGCACCCAAGGGAGTCACTGTGCGCCCAAGTCAGGTATCGACTTAATTGCACTTTTACCCAATGACCCCAAGTCGTTTATGTCCCAAATAGACATTTTCACTGCATTCTAACCATTATTGTTTGTATAATTCATAACTCCATATCAATTGTTGCCATGACATTGTTAGAAATGTGTTACATTTTCCATCATTCATTGAAATACGATTATTGCCTCTGTATTTTCATTGGACTATGGAACATATGCCTTGTCATTTTCATCTTTTCCGATTTCGTCCCAGTGCTGTTACGCATTGCAGACTGACATTCAATGACACCATCATCAATGATGTTCTGGAAAGAGAATATTAAATGGAATATTGAATTCAGTAACTGTCGCATTCAGTATAAATTTCCCAAGACTGATTGTGGCCTACCTGAATTGTACGTAACACCTGGTAGCAACCTAATATATTACCCCATGATGTTACTCCCTGTGGAAACTCAAATTCTCCAATCATTATCATATGATATATTCCGTCAAATCGGAGGTCCATCACATATGCTCTTCCGATGAATCCTTGGATTAGATAGTTGTCATTGAGTTAATAATACACTAGAAGTGTGGCCATTTTCCAATGAGTGCAGGTAATACTTACCAACTATTTGCAGACCACATATGGCTGGATTTGTTACACCATCCTCGATTGCCTTATCCACAGCACTTTTCATTGTTTTTCCAAGAGTGATAAGGTCTTGAGCAACCAATGACATTTTTGCATTTGGTGGTTTGATCTCGCCAATAAGCAGCTCCATTTGTATTTGATTATGTGCCCCTGTCCTGATGATGAGGTCTGGCTTTGCGCCCCAGAGGACTGGATCAAACCTCTTTTTCATTGTTGAAGATGATCGGGAAGTGCTGTTTGCCCTTTACAATTAAATAGAACAATCAAGTTAGTATTATATTATCGGTGTTCCATACATCATTAGATTATCATCAGTCCCTACCAATCAACTTCCGTCCTTCTGTTTTTAAAAAATGGTCTCAATATTGGAGCAACATTGAAATGAATGTGGGTGTCTTCAATATTATGACTACGTGTAAATGATGGCTGCACATTATCAACCCTTAATGCAAATATAAAAATATTGTAAGGTATGGAAATCATGATATAATATGACCCAATATCTCTTGAACATACATACAGATTTCTAATGACCTCCGTCATCACCTCTCCATCGCTTCCTGTTTGTGTGTTTTGAAGATAGCCAAGTACTACGGCTTTACGGGCTTGATAGTTGGGATTCTCGCATGCCATCTATGCATAGACCACCTGATTAGAAATCGCATTCACTATGTTGGGAGAGTTCAATACAACTCACCTTAATGGTATTAGAAAATATCTGAAGAACATCATCTGGGATTGATGTATATGGATACTGGGTTCGGAAGTCAACAAACAAACTACACCAGAGATCATCATTAAAATATCTATACAAATCATACAAATTCTCTTCTTGGAAAACAAATATATGACTTAATGCCCTGTAGTGGAAGATCATTGATGGTAAGCTGTAATCGATATAATTAAATACCAAATCACTATAAGATACTACACCCATACTCACAGTTCCTCCAGAGCCGTCAAGTGGACCTGCTTTGATTTACACTTTCTAACAATGGCTGCCCGATATTCATGACATATACTAGAGATGTCGGCATCACCTTTAATCCACTGTTTATGGAATTTGGTAAATATAGGTATGTATATTAATACATCATATTGTGCGAAAACAAAATACTCACTTTAGATTGACAGTCATCTAGATTCCATTCGATTTCACCAGGACCAACAAAATAGTCCACATCATAATTTGCATTTGTCTTAATAATAGATTCCTCACTGACAGCCGAGTGGGGAGAGGAGGGGATATATGAGGAATCCGACACTGTTGCTGCGGTTGGGCTGTTATTCGGAATCATGTAGCTGATTGTTGTTGATCTTTCCCTAAGCACCATAATGCTCGAAGAACTTTCTGATTCCTGAGTCAAAAGTACAGTTATGATTACCATTGGTTCGGAAACAATCATAATATAATAATATAGATTCTTACATCATCATTATAGGTGAATTGTCTGTGTCTTGGTCTGGTGTTTACTTCATGCTCCTCTTGTTCTTGGTGATGATGATCTGGCATTTTGGAGGTGGGCAAGGAAATATATGAATGGCTGAATACAACATATTTCATTGAAAGGCTCCCGAATATAAATATCATACATGATGTCTTTTATTTTTACCCCAAGGGCATTGAACATTCATGCTTTCGTGAATATTTTCTTCATCACCAACATCACTACATTTCTGCTTACATCCATGTAATGCTGCCTCACATGCCACTATAACACCAACAACCAACAATTGTTTATGCAGATCCACCTCTTTACATGCCAAATGTGATGAATAAATCTTGTTATGTGAAATGTGCAAAGCTCTTCTACCTGTGGCCTCTGCACCCCGCGAACGCTTGGATGGTGACATGGTAGACATGATATAACCTATTGGATATAGTAATGCATTAATATAGATTCATATATCCGTAACATATAGAAATTAAATATATAGCTATTTAAATGTACATGCCAGGTGTCGGTGTAGGTGTTGTTTCTCTCATTATTCGACGTGAGGGCCTGCTGGGTAGCATGCCAACCCTTGAATGTTTTGATGGTGACATAGCTGATAATATATATTCTAGATGATACATAATGTATAAGATATATATTCTCAACAGAACGTCAAATAGTGATACATTAATATACTTGCCGGAGGTTGGTGTGGGTGTTGATTCTCGTACATTTTGATGTATGGGCAATTTAACCTTGATGGGATTTGTCCTCGTGATTTTAAAAAATTGAATGAACTGGCCCCAACCACCATGTCATTCCAGGAGATCATCATCCAACTCATCATTGCCCTCTGTGTCAGGATGAGTGACAAGAAGACTC
Source organism: Jimgerdemannia flammicorona (assembly GCA_003990745.1). Classification (NCBI taxonomy): domain Eukaryota; kingdom Fungi; phylum Mucoromycota; class Endogonomycetes; order Endogonales; family Endogonaceae; genus Jimgerdemannia; species Jimgerdemannia flammicorona. The sequence continues at coordinate 14,647 of RBNI01000788.1, read as the reverse complement.
AGCTGATCATGGTCACAGGTGATGTCATTGGGCTTTGCTGCCTTGATTGCCTTTCGGAGATCGTCAATGAAGACTCCCCTGAAGCTTTCTAGCCGTGATGATGCACAGTCCGGAAGTTTGACCTGATACCAAACATCTAAAGTTTGTAGTGCTAAAGTAATTGCAGGTATATTAGTCAAAGGAACCCAATTGATATAAGGGGTCCTATGTACCCTCTCCTACCACAACAACACCACGCACCCAAGGCACCCAAAGGGTACCTTCTTTATTGCTATCATAGTCTAAATGTCCCCCCAGCTTGCAATTGCATAATGTGTAGAAAACATACCAGGTTGCAATGCCACCTGCAATGTAGTGGTTGGGCACTGGACAATGATATGTATGTGTTTTCTTGTAGGCCGGCCAGGAAAGGGCTCTTGAACTTCGTCTAACGCTGACAACGTCTCGCCGTGCAGCACATTCTTGATGTCAATATTGGCATTGGTGTCGGCCTCAAGGGCAGCCAGGATGCTGTTGGGTTTGTCGAGGGGGATGTTGACCTTCCAAAGTTTGAGGTCCTTGGCATCGAAAGTTGCACCAACTGTGTTGATAATCTCCCCCTTTATCAGCTTTCTGAGCTCGCCGATGGTCTCGGTCTTGGCAATTTTGACAGAGAATACACATTTGGATGGAGGGGTGTCACCCTGGACCAAGCAGTTAAGGGTTATAAGGTTGGTCATTTCGTATGATGAATGGTAGTGGGGAAAGGGAATAGGGCTTACGTTGATTTGTTTTGGTTTCTAAAAATGGAGATTTCCTTCGATGACATCACGCGAAAATCATGACAGTCACTATTATCCGCAGTAACCCAGAGCCCAATTAGGTTGGTACGTGCTGCTGTACTTGGAATTTGACAAACACAGTCCCAACTATGAATTTGCTATTGGCGTTTTTCGCAAGTATGTCTTAAACAAGGTCATTGGGTAACTGTGCAACAATGTACCCAATAGCGAAATTAAAGAATTTCATTCGATACTGGCTTGCCAGCACCGTCACATGGCCGTTTGGACCAACAGTTCGGTATGCTACCTTTTGCCAACAACAGGGTATCTAGCAGAAATCCCCAGATGGATACGTATACAATCAACCTGGGAATTTTCCTAAACCCTGTGTTGCTCAGGAAAAGTAGCATACCGAACTGTTGGATCATCACCTGCCATGTGCAACCAAACATCACATGACCATGGTTGGCAATTTTCTTGGCCACGCCCTCCAGCGAATTTTCGATCCGGTCTTGTTGCTGTTTCATGGCGTCTGTCCGTTCCTCGATGCTGTCTTTCAATATCGTCAACGTGCCGGTTATGCAAAGCAAGCGGATGCCCATGCCGTGCCATTCCAAGCTACCAAACCATTTGTCGCTCGTGTCGTGGATGACCGTGAAACACTCCTGCACGGTGGAATCGTTCATGCAGGCTCTGGGGATAGTCTGCCCAACATACATCATCATGCCTTGCGCCATTGCGTTGGTGTCCTGCAGTGTTGGAATCGTGTGTTGGCAGTATGCATACACTCTGGCGAGTTGCAAGGTGGTGCATTCGTTGCTTTCGAGTCCGCTCAGGTAGCGCTGTTGCTCCAACTCCACGCTTCCACTCTTTCCCAACACATACTCGCGCAACGCCCTCACCCTTTCCCACAGAGAGAACGATGTGTCTTTGGCCAACGATTCAACGACAAGGCTGCACAGTATCACAACAAACCACAGATTCTTCATGGTGAGAATTGCATCTGGTCACCAGTTACGGTGGGGTTTATTAATAATACGTTTGTACTACGCCCAACCAAGATTTAAACACAAACACGAAGTATGGGTCGCCCAAACATGCACTACTCTTCCTACCACTGCTACCGACACCACCACAGGCTGTACCAGAACTGCCACAAAATAAGACAACACAAACAGCGCACCGGGCCTGAGTAAGTGCAACACAGTGGCTGCTTGCGGGACACTACATCATATTCATTACTCCAAATGAACTCCAGTACATTCGAGCAATTCAGTCAAAATTCGAAATCAAAACACGATAAAAAAATCGCTAAAGCACAGGCTGCATTTATGGATTGTGTGGGTCTTCCATTAACGGACAGCGAACGGAAGGACCTCATTGAATTCGCCACTAATGTCAAAATTGTACTTGAATTTGAATCTGCAAAGACATCGTTCCTTTCTTCTGCTTACAACTGGGTTTTGGGGTGGTTTTTTGGCAAAAGGAAAAAGCTTTCGGATGTCGATTGCGTGTGAGCTGTTATAGTGAAGAAATTTCCAGCACATTCTATGGAATGCAATATACTGTAAGCTTGAGACCACCAAGATAAAAGACAATTGCCTTGACGCAACATTCCCACACTCTGTTACTATGACAATGACAACTAATTTCAGGATGTATTCCGGTTGGATTACGACACATGACAACATACCCAAATCCCAAAGTTAATAAGTGCCATCCCCTGCGAGGATACGGTTCAGAAATAAGCGTTGGCTCCAGGCGGGAGATTCGATTGCGTCACCACGGCATGTGATTTCACGATGGCGACAAATCCGCAACGATAATACACCTATGATATCTATCAGTCGATTTCAGGGTGAGATTGTTAAAAAGAGAAAATACCTCTTCCTAGGGCTCCCGAGTTCATTTACGTGTATTCATATCATCCATCCATTCCAATCCAATTACACAGCCAGTCTAGTTTGTCCATCGGAGCAGGGCATGATGGCCAGCAATCTTCCTTTCATGCATGGTTGTATTTAAAGTGGCATTGCAGCTATGCGGAGTGCTAGCATGCAACCTACCAATAATCATGTTCTCTAACACCCTTTTGAGCATCTTTCCTGCTTTGGTGCATCCACCAGTTGTGAACACCAGCACCATGTCTGTGCTCGATACCTTAGGCCCCTGTGTGCCGAGGCCACATGATCGTGCGCCAAGACCACATGTATCCAATAGCGAAATTAAATAATTGTGCCAACACCGACTTGGGCGCACGGTCATGTGACCGGTTGGGCGCACATTAGAGGCCACGGTTCCCAGTTCGCCGAATCGCAGACACTGGGTTCCACGTGATCGTGCGCCCTGAATTCGGACCATGCGCCCTTACACCTTACCTGGTCATTCATTGTTGTTCATCACCATCTTCACAATTTTACCCACTCACAATGCTCGAAGTTAAGCTGCCCAAATGTCGTGCTCTTTAGAATCAACTCGATAATGTAGTCTTGGTTGCATATGACATAACCCTAATTTGCTATTATTTTATGGCTGTAGAGATATTTGCCGTTAAAACAACAATTGAATTCAAATTTGAAATAACATAGGTGGAACCGATCTCGTCATTGGATAACAGAAATAGTATTCATATATTAAATAATTGTAAACCATGACTATATTTAATGGAATTATTCAAACTAAACCGAGCACATTCTTGTGCAATTCAATGATAAGGGCTCTGACTAATTTTGAGCTATGAACTATGAACTACAACCCTCTTGGCATTACCCAGAAGCCACCACGAGGAGGTGGGGTTGTGTCGGCTTCCACGCACCTTATAAAGCCCTCCCTGAATTTCCACTATCTTGTGACCTCCCTCCCCTTTTACTTGCTGCACCAATATGAACATCCTATGAGAATGAACTCGCTGAACTTGTACACTCGTCCTCTTGAATTCACTCAGCCCAAAGGGCATTGTAACAGACGGAGGTGACACTATCCGATTTGACTCATCCTCGCACTACACCTTCTAGGGTGGGACTCAGCATGAGGGACACAGCGAGTCACTCTTGGATGGGACCAGACATAGAGGAGGGAGTTCCTGCAGTATTAATAGAAGAAACAGCACTTTGGCCGGACCCAATGGACCTTCAACCAGGTTAGAATGTCAATGAAATGAGTACTCAAACTAAATGTAGGTCAAAAAGAAGGCCAGGATGTGGCATAGCACATATCAATCCGAACGGGTCAAGTGTTATGGGAAGCGAGTAAATCCTTAAAACGGGTACCACCTCACTGGGTGCTGTAGAGTACCCATCGTCTTTCACAGTAACATCCATGGTGCACAGGACAGCAGATCCGTTTAATGTCATGAGGCCAGGACATATGAAAACATCCAAAGTGCGGGACATGATTCAGCAGTACAAGGGGGGGCATTACAGCCTAGGCTGGACAACCCTGCTGGTCAAAGACTCATAGAACCTTTGACTCCCTCAATAATCTTACGATGTCACCCCTGTAGCATTGAATTCATATTTCCACATGGACAGCAGACCAGTTTAATGTCATGAGGCCAGGACAAGACATCCGTGCACCGGACGGCAGATCAGTTTAATGTCATAAGGCCAGGACAAATGAAAACATCCGTGCACCGGACGGCGGATCAGTTTAATGTCGTGTGGCCAGGACAAAACAATCGGATACACTAAATGTCAGGACGAGATAAAATTTCTGTCAAATAGGGTTGATAACATGTAAACATGCCAAAAGAGGTGAGACGTCATACTTATTTATTTTGAAATGATCTCCAAGATACAAGGGCAAAGAGAGCAATTTGGATGGATATGGTTAAATAATGCATTTATCGTGTGTCAAATGCAAGCATTGAGCAAATATTGTTATACTTAACATGTACTTCCTGTAGTTCCATCCTAAATGCTGAGGCAAAGACAGTTGAGCATAATGGTGTGAAATGGAAGATACTGACAAAATATTGTCAGCTTGCATTTCATCATTATGCAGCATACCGTGTGAGCCTACATAACCGTACAAGACCATGAAGGTCTGAATGACGGCTCATGGCCGAGCTTCCCGAGGATTACCCACAGTACTAGTCAACACATGATATCAGCAAATATTGAATTCATAATGCTGCCAACTCGGACACAATCAATTATATATTAATGAGAAAATATATATACCAATGGCAAATTGAAATTGCACAGGATTTGCCACTGGTTTGTGACAACATTTGAATTCAATGATATTGCCACGGTCACACGGGTAGTGAAATTTGGCATTCAGCTCCTAAGTAATTTTGCTGCAAGAAACCAGGATGCCCAATAGCGAAATCTGATGGAAATTTTTGAATTTCTCTATTGGTGTGGTAACCAATTTATTGATATGGCAGAGCCCTTTATCGTTGTCCATAATAACTCTACCAGCCATATATTCCCGGATGACTGTTTGTGGGTCCAATTGCCGCTTGGGCCAACATTTGGAAGAGGTATGGAGGTGTGTTAATTATGGTATCAATCACATGTTCACTTTGGTTGGCATATGGCAACTCCATGACATTATGCTGTTGGTCCAATAGATCATGAGTAGTGGTATCTTGCCGATGGACAGCATTTGCAGATATATCGACATTTTTGACTGGTGGCTCAGCAAAAGGTTCCCACACCTCATGCTGCTCCTGGTCAGGCCATTGAATCCAATCATCCCAATTGATAACAGTATCAGGAGTTGTGGTAATGTTACAAATGGGAGATGTAATGGGAGGCACATTCGTCACCCCCTCATTTACAGTGGGTGACTCCATGGCCTGTTCATATATTTCGGGCAGCTCCTGCACAACATTGGAATGAGTGGCAGCACCGGTAGTGGCTTGTAGTTCCATAGTAATCCCCAGTTCACCATCGTTGCTGATAGACTCTTTGGCCGTTTCATGTGGGAACTCTTGTAATTCATTTGCAATATCAGGAGGGGTGTATGTATCTGGAATATGAGTGGATTTGGCAAGCATTTGTTTGCGTTTACGTGCAAGACGCAATTGTATAGCTCGCTTATTTGGACGCATATTTGTTTTGGATTTGGGAAGATAATATTTGGGGTATTTATAATACAGCGAAATCCAGTTATTCATTTATTGGTAGTGCATAAAAAGAGCTATAATAGTCTAATAGCATAAATGATTGAGAGTGAAGACAAGGCCTGGATAGTGCAATTGTAACCCGGGACCCAATAGTGCAGTTAGTAGTGCAATTTCAATCATGGCAATTCCCACCTCTTTCTGTATTACCCGAAGCTCGGACAGAACTCATATCACGTGTCATGGAAATACAGTCACTAAGATTGACTGCCATTATAACTATCTCATAGTTCATATTTGAACTGAAAGATAACATTTTGGCTTATGTTAATTCCAGCTGTACTTATATAGCGCCCACTGTCCCTATCCACCCAAGCGCTTGCAGTCCAGTTATAACGTCATAATGCACAGGACGGCAGTTCATTTTTATGTCATGGGCCAAGACAGGTAAAAAATACAAAGCTTGGGAAATGGTTTGATGGGCTATATAAGAAATATGGCGTGATATTCTGCTATTGGCAGATGTATTACACCAACAGCAAAACAGCAACACCAACCCCATCACGATATTGTGCTATGCTATTAGTTAATTCTGACCAATACCAAGCATTTACAGATTATTCGGCCATTGGATTATATCTTGGAGACATTCAGTTCAATGGCAATAACCATTCAACATCTTTAACGATGGAGCTCTTGTTCGCATTGCATATAAACATCTTCACTTTATTCACAACATCACCATTGACCATCATGGCATTTTCTTATCATCCCTCACTGGCCATTTCGCAACGATGGGAATCTAAGCAAAAACCCCCATTTCAATTGGATGTGCTCATGGTACAGGCAATTATATTGTCACAGAGGCCATTAACAATGAAGCAGATTTGCCGTTGGATTTCCAACCATTATAGCTACTATAAATTTGGATGCAAATGGCAGGTATGTAGTTTGGTCCTTCGATATAAAATGTACTTTGATCATATTTCTAATACAGCAAATGATTCAGATTTCTATGCGGTGAATGCTTTTGGAATCTGATGTCTTTGTCCAAACAAGATCAACTGGTCAAGGATATATCTGGAATGTGAGACCAGGCATTGAAGGTCAATACATTCAAAATCAGACATGGCGTGCTGCAAGATCTCAAAATGAAAATGCCACCTCAAGAGGCAATTTGTCTGCCATTCCAATCCAATCCCTCAGACCTGTTCTATCAAATATATATTTGCAATATAATGCAATCATATTTCCTGAAATGGATGGTGCTAGCAACAGCGATTATTACAAGTATTTGAAAGATATAGAGGTATGCATCTCCTCATTATTTGACACCGCGATTTAATTCTATTGCTGACCTTTACAACAAAATCAGATCCAATATATCCTAGATCCCAAATACATGGATAAACAACCCTGTATTAACACAACACAACGCCTGTGTCTTGTGAATTGGATTGTTCAGATTCACCAACAACTCTGCCTTCCCCCAGAGGTATTGTTTCTATGTACACACATTATTGATAGTGTATTGTCTATTCGGGATGCACCAAAGAAATACCTTCAACTGTTAGGTATAGTAGCACTTCAGATTGCCTACAAATTTGAAACCCGAAGGTGCATTTCTGTAGGTTATATGGCATGGCTTTGTGCTGACATATATTCGATAGAGGAGATATGTGCTGCCGAATGGTATATACTAGATGTTCTGGGATATAAACTTCGATGGCCAGGACCTATAACCTGGTTATGTCAATATGAGGACATTAAGGATTGCAGTATCCTGATCCTATCTCAGTTTTTAATCGAGTTGACACTACTTGATGAGAGTTTTCTTCAATGGCCATCAAGCCAAATTACAGCAGCCAGCCTCTATCTCTCTCTTTGCCTATGTTCCAAAGATTGGGTAAGCCGTTATTCTTAATATAATGATGATTTAATAGTGATATATTTTAAATATTGTTTATATTTTTTAGACATACAATCATGTGCGACTCTCGGGCTACACTACTGAATGTCTCACTGGCCCAGTCTATCATCTGGGGGAAGTCCTTCAAAATTATTGCCAGAGCTCCACAACATTCACTAAGTACAAATGTTTAGGAGTCATCCCAGCTGTTGAAGACATGCTAAATATTGTTTATAATACTGTCAAAGTCAGAATTTCAATAGCATAGCTCACAGCAATGTTTGCAATTAGTATTAAATTTGATTCATTCATTGTTTGCAATATTTTCATGTGTCCTTGTATTTTTCATTGTTGAATGGCTCGAACAGAAATCATGATGTCCGCTGGATGAATCATTGGAAGTGCGCCGAATATTCACATGACTGTGCGCCCAATATTCACAAACTGCGCGCCCATAAAACACATAACTGTGCCACATGCATCACATGACTTTGCACCGGTGGGGTTGTGTCGGCTTCCACGCACCTTATAATGCCCATCCTTGAAATCACCACTATCTTGCAACTCCCCTCCTCTTTTCCTTGCTGCACCGATATGGCCATCTTGTGAGAGGCTCTCACTATAGTATTTTCACTCGTCCTCTTGAACTCATCTAGCCCAGAGGGCATTATGACAGACAGAGGTGATTCCGTCCACTTGACTCCATGCTCGCACTACACCTTCATGGGTGGGACTCAGCAGGAGAGACACATACAGTACTGTTTGGAGATAATAGCACAAGAGAGAGGGGAGTTTCTGTGGAAATAAGATAAAATAAAGAGATCAATAGTGGGATGGTCCTTGCTCATATAGTGGACCTCAGTAGATCGATAGGTATTCCTAATTAGATAGAATTCCAGAAGAAAAATTAGATATCATATTTTAGATCTTAACCAATAGTTGAGACCAAAATCTGTTATAAAAGTATTGATTCTTGCCTGCACAACACAAAGTTAAAGATCGAAACCAATGGTTGGATGAAAGATCTATGCAAATAAAGAAACGACTTTCGGCCAAGGGTTATAGAGTCGATGGAAACAAGCAAATGTAAAAGCATAGACAAAATCATAGCAAAACGAACAAACAAAATTAAAAAAAAAAAACATCCAGAGTACACAGGACGGCAGATCAGTTTTAATGTCATGAGGCCAGGACAATTTAAACTTCCATAGTGCACAGGACGGCAGATCAGTTTTAATGTCATGAGGCCAGGACAATTCGAACTTCCATAGTGCACAGGACGGCAGAACAGTTTTAATGTCATGAGGCCAGGACAATTCGAACTTCCATAGTGCACAGGACGGCAGAACAGTTTAATGTCATGAAGCCAGGACAAATTAAACATCCTGTACAGGATGGTGGATCAGCTTAGATGAAAAGAAGGGGTGCAGTTATATGTGCTGATGAAGATATATATTTGCCAATAGCAAAGAAATGATATGTTGGAACATATATAATTTCGCTATTGGTATATCAGGACATTTTGCTTCCAATAGCAATTAGATATTTTATAATAATAACACATGATGCATCCCTCTCATATTGATGACCCAACAGTTTGGTATGCTACCTTTCATGAGCAACACAGAGTTTATCGAAAACCCCAGGTTGATCTCATGTGTGTCTCATCTGGGGAATTTGGATAAATCCCTGTTGTTCGCAAAAAGTAGCATACCGAACTATTGGGCCAGTGAATCATCTGTGACATCATTCCCAATGGCAAAATTAAATAATTACTTACATACGTTCCACACAGAATTGCCTAAATAGTAGAATTTAAAGGAATTTGCCATTGGATCTGTAGATAACAGATCCCAATCTTGCCAACACAGTATATAAACCCATCTTGTGATTCATATTTCAATAGGCGAACCAACAACCACAAAAACCATACAGGCAACTTGGACTTGGCACCTTTTGGTGTACAAAGAGTTGATCATTATGGCCTATGACGTTAAAATGAACTGCCGTCCTGTGCATCATGACGTTATAACTGAGCTGCAAGCGCTTGGGTGGATAGGGATAGTGGGCGCTATATATTATAGAGTTTAAATATGTGATTACAGATGGATTGCAGAGGGATTAATCATTGAAAAGATATTTTATAAAGCAGAATTTCAAGATATGACGAGCCGATCAGATCTCATTGGCAGATAATATTTTATGCTAACCAAATTTCAGAAATCTAGAGATTGTATTCTATACAATTAGAAATGTTGTAAGATAGAATTTGTTGTGATTCACCCATCCAGCATGTTTTGTGTGCTAAAATGATTGGATGATTATTAAAGAAATATTATTATCATTCATTTGTGATCATTTCTACCTAAATGTTTTCAAATGGTATGCAGGAATTTGATGACACTCAATGGGTTTGACACGGTGTGGGTGGTTTGTGCACTGATGATATTATACAATTAAAAATATAAATATTCAGTGTGTACACTTTTACAAATAGTTTGATCATGAATACACGATAATTTTACGTAATATTAAATTATGCTGGTACAGTTTAGAAATACTTTGTAAGAAAAGACAATCGTGTTAGTATATGTGTACAGTGTAAAAATTACAATTGGTGAATATTTCTTTGAAATATTAACATATTTAAAATATAATTCTGTAACTATATAGAAATATGTGTGTCCAACAACACATGTTCAGAAATCACAGTTATTACAAAGTTGTAACGATTATTGTATAGTGAAATTTCAGTTCAAAAAAGGAACCAATATCTAGTCATATGATCATGTGCCCATATTGTAAAAATTGTGCGCCCAATATATAAAACAGAATTATTGGATTGAGTTAGACAATTTGCTATTTCAATTATGATCAAAATGGTCTGACCACAATGTGCTGATACATTTTAGAAATACAAAATTTCGAAATACTATCTTATAACATAACTTTCTAACTATATAGAAAGACGTCAAACGATACTAAATGTTCAAAAACTACAATTATTAAATTTATAAGCATTTCCAACTATTATTAAACATTGATAGACTGATCACGAATAATTTTGTGCAATATTGAATTTTGCTGGTATACAAGAAAACAACAATCATTGTGTATGGTGCAAAAATTGACGAATATTTCTTTAAAACACTATACATCTTTAAAATTTCATTGAAATACATATGTTGAACAATACTATATGTTCTAAACTGTAGTTAAGTAATGTTGTAAGCATTTCTAACTGTTACTACATATATAAAATCTATATATGCATGATAAATTTTATCTTTAATTATACACAAATACATATATCAACTAATTCAAAAGTTATAAGAATAGATTGCTATCAAATTCTACATAATGAGGTCCAATAATGAATACATTCAGATAATTACATGGATAAAAGAATACCCAGTGCATGTGACAAGAGCAGCATGAATGATCATATTTTAACGCATAAAAATGCTAGACTCGACATTTTTATGCGTTAAAATATGATTGGATGTTGCAAATATCATTGGATATATATGCCAAATCACATGATTAAAAAAAAACTCAAGAGAAAGAGGCAAAAACGACATTTTTCCAATTCCGTGGTTTATATATGCGATCAAATATTTGACGCATAAAAATGCTAGACTCGACATTTTTATGCGTTAAAATATGATTGGATGTTGCAAATATCATTGGACCTATACGCCAAATCACATGATGATTAAAAAAACTCAAGAGAAAGAGGCAAAAACGACATTTTTCCAATTCCGTGGTTTATATATGCGATCAAATATTTGACGCATAAAAATGCTAGACTCGACATTTTTATGCGTTAAAATATGATTGGATGTTGCAAATATCATTGGACTTATACGCCAAATCACATGATGATTAAAAAAACTAATATGCTCTGACCAACATTATTCCTTTAGATGTTATATATATTTAATAAAATATAGCTCTATAACTATATAGAGAACCTAATACATAATATTACAGAGCTCAAATATATAATTATTGATGGATTACAGAGATATTAATTATTGAAAAGACATTTTATAAAATAAAATTTCAAGATATAATGAGCTATCACATAGTATTTTACATTTCAATTTTGCGAAAATTAGTCACATGACCATATGCCAAATATAATTATGTCAAGACCTGTGGTGGAGTATGAGTTTTGTATACCAGGTTATATTTATTATATGTGCTGTATATATTAGTTAGGTCATGCAATCTGACAAATACCGTCACTAAATTTAATGTGAAATACATGGAAGCAAAATTAAAGTGATCTGGCTAGCATTATTCTTTCAGATGTCATATACAACTGGTAAAATATAGCATAATGTTACAGAGCTCAAATTCATGATTGCTGCCAGACTGCATTAACTGTGTCAACCAAGAGAACGAGGCTATTAGCTAAATGAAATATATCCATTCAGAGTTAGCGGTCGTTTAGTCTCCGGTTCACCGAGTCTAATCCAAATGAGATGCATGTGCCCAATATGTCCACGTGATCGTGCGCCCCATGTGCCCAAACATATGTATGCACCCAATACACCGCAATTCTTACTGCAACCACTATGGCCCCTAATAATAATACGCATGTTATTTTTTATTCAGAGTACAAGTTTTCCGATAGTTCAGGGATCAGCAGCTCTATGGAGCATGTTCTTGTCCTCTACAACTGGTAAAATATAGTATAATGAGATGCATGCGCCCAATATGTCCACGTGATCGTGCGCCCCATGCGCCCAAACATATGTGCGCCCATATGTGCGCCCAATACACCGCAATTCTTACTGCAACCACTATGGCCCCTAATAATAATACGCCACAATCAGGTCTCACCTTTTTAACATTTGAAGAGGCCCACGAAGATTAATTGTTGAAAAGACATTGACAGATAATATTTTACACTAACCAAATTTCATATCACTTATAATGCTGGTATAGTCTATCTATAATTATCTGATCAACCATATTACAGAACCAGAATTTGTAGTTAGTTATAGACTGCAATGTTATATATTGCAATGTTATATGTTATTGAATATCGCTTCTGGTATATTCTGTGATCAATTGCACTGACATGGTAATTTTAATATTTGAGCTAACCAAAATTTCAGTGGCAATTTGAAAATTCCAGAGAGTAAAACTAAATTACGATACAAGAGTGGCAAATTTTGAGCTAACCAAAATTTGGGATTTCCAGAAATTGTATTCTATATAACACAAATTGGCCAAAATCTAAAGTGGTTCGGTAATCCCCAGAAATTGTATTCTATATAACACAAATTGGCCGAAATCTAAAGTGGTTTGGTAATCCGATTTTTCAATTTGGTTACACAATTAACTCATATATTGGATGCACAATTTTACAATATAGGCACACGATCAAGTGACTAATCATTTAAAAATTGACTACGTATATCACTCTATATAGCCTGATTATTGTAATTGCAAAAAGTAGCATACCAAACTATTGAGTGCATTGTACAGAAAATATTTTTGGTCATTTAGCTTACAACACTATTGCCGACTCTGCACTTTCATTGGACTATGAAACATTAGCTTGGTCATTTTCATCTTTTCAGATTTCATCTGACCAGTGTTGTTTCGTATCGCAGACTGATATTGAGTGACACCATTATCAACAATGTTCTGGAGAAGAAGCATTGAGATTAGCAACTATGGTATGTGGTATTATAGGATGATTTCTGCAGGGCTGATTGTTTGTTTACCTGAATAGTACTCAATACTTGGTAGCATCCTAACATGGTACCCCATGATGTTGCCCCCTGTGGGAACTCGAATTCTCCAATCATTATCATACGATATATTCCATCAAAAAGGAGATCCATCACATATGCTCTTCCTATAAATCCTAATAATGAAAGATGAAATAGTTGTCAGCACAGATTTTATTTTTGAGGTCAATAGCTATATCTAGGAGCTCAGCCCTCTTCCTCGAGCTCATTGACTATATAGATGTAATACTTACCAACTATATGCAGACCGCAGATGACAAGATTTGGTACACCATCCTCAATTGACTTATCCATAGCATTTTTCATTGTTTTACCAAGACTGACTAGATCTTGCATGACCAATGAATTTTTTGCATTTGGTGGTTTTATCTCACCGATAAGCAGCTCAACTTGATCATGTGCCGTTCTGACAATAAGGTCTGGCTTTGTACCCCAGAGAACTGGATCAAACCTCTTTTTCATCATTGATGATGATTTGGAGGTACTGTTCGCCCTTTAAATAAATCATAATAGGGTTTATATTTATGGGGTATTGCATATATAATTACATTTGCATCAATACTTACCAATCAACTATAGTTCTCCTGTTCTTAAAAAATGGTCTCAATATTGGAGCAACATTGAGGTGAATATGAGTGTCTTCAATATTATGATGCCATGTAAATGATGACTGCTCGATATCAACCCTTTATATAATATAAAATATAAACAATGTGTAAGCAAATCGAAACCAAGACATTATGCAAAATATGATATCATTTGAACATACAAGTTTCTAATAATCTCCATCATCACTTCTCCATCGCTTGTTGTTTGTAAGCTTCGAAGATAGTCACATATAATGGCTTTACGGTTTTGATAATTTGGATTCTCACATACAATCTAAATATATAGAATCATAATATTAGAACATGAATGCTTTATGTAAGAGATATATTGTAAAAACCCACCTTGATAGTCTTAGTGAATATCTGAAGGACATCATTCGAGATGAATGTATATGGGTATAGGTTTCGGAATTCAATAAACAGATTACCCCAGAGATTTTCATCGAAATATTCATATAGATCATGCAGATTCTCTTCTTGGAAAACAAATATATGGCTTAAAGCCCTGTAAAGGAAATAGGTTGGCT
>RBNI01000787.1:0-26944 GCA_003990745.1 Jimgerdemannia flammicorona | reverse complement strand
CAAGATGGTCTTTCATCGGGGAGGGGTAGGGGGGGGGAGACCCCCTAGAGGGATCAGATAAGGAGTGGGATCATTGTATATATGGGATAGATGGGTATTAATAAAGGGATGGAGTCCAAGTGACTATAAAAAACAAAAAAAAAAAAAAAAAAAAGAAACGTTGTTGTTCAGTAATATATGCCAACTTTAATAACGGGACAACAATCGTGCGAAACAAGCATTTATTTGTCCGTATGACTGTTGCTCACATAGCCCCGTCCCAAATGACTGGTTGTGGCTTCGCTTTCCAGGCTTCCCGCGATGCCTTTTCTCAGTAAAATCCTTAGCAAAAGCATCCATATAGATCCAAAAATTTCTTTCCCCTGTGAAACCATCACAATGACTAATCCCATTGACGGCATGACTTAAGATTGAAATCAGGCCATCTTTGATAGTGACACGTGTTGCAAAGCTGTTGGTCTATTGACTGGATGATCTGTAACCTCTACGTAACCAATAATATGACGTAAGTAACACTTGAGACAATTGAAGTTTTGTTCAGTAATGTGTGCCAACTTTAATAACAGGACAACAATTGTGCGAAACAAACATGGGGCAAGATCCAGTAAGGAAACATGTGGCGTTTATGTGTCCGTATGACTGTTGCTTGCATAGCCCCGTCCCGAAAGACCAGTTGACTTAGATAACGTTTTAGAACTTCAACTCGCCGTCACCCTTCAGTTCAATCAGCCTGACATAAATACAATACTGGTTCACCAACTGGATTTCATCCGCTTTTAATATCGAATGCATCATCATGAACCTGACCAAATACCTCGTCTCAAGCGTCAACGAATTTCATCCGCTCCTGTTCAATGCCAATTTTATTGAAGTCAACAGTCAGTCTAGTCAGTTTCTCAAGGTCGGCGACTTTGGGCACATCGACTTCCGCACCGGTATATTTCGGTACCATGGCAACATCATCGACAGAGATGGGGGAGGTCGTCATGGTTTTCCAGCCTACGAATTCCGCGAACAGCGCTCCGTCAGCAATGACATGAATATTGACCTCAAGGAAGGGATTGATTTCCAATTGGACGCTACTGCATCATCAGAACTTCCGATTGTGTCCGCCAATGTCGGGTACACTATCGAGAAAAACAAAGCCTTCCACTTACATACCAATGGCGGGGTTCGTGAGGAGTCGATCGGGAGCGAGGACCATTGGCTGAAGCTCGCAGACTACATGGAGAAATTTGGCAAGTACTTTCGCTGCCACCCAGAGTTCACCCTCGGTGTGTACGCGCAGCATTACCCGGTAGTTACAAAGGTGCTACGATTCAAATCATTCCGGGTTGTGGCGGCGATCCAAAATTCGTCCAAGTTGGCCGCAGCCTTCAACCTGTCCCCACCAACAATTATCAATGTCAACGCACAGACCAGCAGCCATTTTAATAAGTCAGGCTTCCGTATCATGGTCCTTCAGAAGGAGGCCAGCGAGGATTTCTTGTATCCTGTGCTCTATGAGCTTCGACGGCTTCCAATTAAGGGTATGGGACAGCAAAACCCGGAGAAGCTATGGAAACCGTCACGCTGAAGACAAAGACATACTTACGACTAGTGAAAGTCTTGGGCTTGAACGTGAGGAGGGCAGACCAGAGAGGAACATGGCAACCTGATGCTGTCAACATTAATGGTATTGCCATGATGCTACCTGAAACGACAGTCAGACCAAACACGATATATCCTGAAGGTTATTTCTCTGACGATGCTGATGCAAATGATGAAAATGAAAATCATAACGAAAATGATGACAACGAAACAGATGAGGATGAGGATGAAGAAGAGGACAGTGGCGATGCAACTGATGATGAAGAGCCTTTGAACGAACATTTGAACGCTGCATTCTTCCATGACTAATTAGTATATTTAGCACTTTTGCTTAGCAAGAGCTAAGAGATAGCAGCTTAAGTACCTTTTCCAGCCATCGTGATTGACAATTATGATGTATATATACATGTTTCAGTAACTTTATCATTGAAACAGAAGTATACATATTATGATAAATGATCGAGATCGTCATGTGCATATGGAAGTCTACACAAGTGTGCAAAGTTCATCTATCAATTCAGATAGAGGCTCCTATAATATATGAAATGATATTTATCTTACGGCCTATTCAGATTAGAACCTTATTGGACCTCATATTGAGACGGCCACTTTTAGGAGAAACTAACTTTTTAAAAGTGGTCACGTGCAGTTCATGTCATATTCTCTTGATGGTCACTCACACTCGTGACGATCATATGAGGCGCAGTTTTCTAAGTGTAATTGGCCGAAGATAAAATACGGAAACCCAAAGACATATATGATGACCCTGTCCTCGAACAATGCCTAGTTGGGTATGACGGGAACCCGAATGGGCTCCTCACCCTCTGCATAAGGAGCACCCACTCTTATCCCCTCAACTTGCTAGCTCACTTCAGCTATCATGTCCTCAAGCAGTATAGACACTTAGTGAAATCTACCAGACCTATTCCCCTCCAGTTCACTAGTAATGTCAACACCTCTCAGGCAATCTGACTCTACTGCCCTACCTATATTCAGATCCTGGCCATCTTCAATAACCTCTTGACCACCTATGTTGGGAAGTCTAAGTAATATTTTAGATATCATAACTTAGGCAGCCAATATATATTCAACACTATTACCCATTTAGCCAGAGAGATATATTGACCACCCTACCCCAGGAGAACATTTCCCTACTCAACCAGCCACTGCTTCTACTATCTCTGAAGCAACAGAGAGTCATATACCAAGAAATAGATTTCTAGATAGTAAACCACCTCTTCTGCTAAAATAACTATTTCAATTATATCTCCATCTACTACTCCTTTATCTAATATCAGAGTTTTATATTTATTCCAGTTCAGCTTAGTATCAGAGTATCTCTCATACTATTCCACCACTCTCTATAGTATCACTATATCTTTTACAGAGCTCAGTCTAATTACTATATCATTAGCAAAGGCTCTTATCTTCTAATTTACTTCCAAAATATTCAACCCTCCATCTTATATCTAATCCTATATAATAAAAGCTCTAGAAAGAGAGTATAAAGGATTGATAACAGTAGATCTCCTTATATGTATTACTTTTCTGCTCAGGGAGAATATAATTCTCCTATACTCATTTATCAAAATAGCTATTCAGCTCTCTTCCAACAGACTGATCAAAGATTGCTGAAATCTAGAGAGAACTCCCATATACTTTAATACTCTCTCCAGCCATACTCACCAGATTCTATCATATTCTTTTCTGATCCAGAAATACAAACTGACCATTTACTTCTATAGTATATACTTCTTCAATAACTCCATATACTTATGTTGTCTCAACTTACCTCTGATGAATTCTCTCTACTTAACCCCTAGTACCTACTGAGCCACTCCTTGCAAATTAACTCAATATCTGCTATTCTCTTTCAGAAATCTCACAGTAGACTATTCTCTCTCAGAGCTATTCTGAGAATCATTATTACTAATACCCTACAGATCTTCTCTTCTCAGACAGGTACTCCAAGATCACCTAAGCCCTCTACTGGGTCCAGATACCAATTCTCCAAATACTGTTCAATGTCCAGCATATCCTTTCTACCTTTCTCTTTACTCTATAGTTATCCTCACTATGAACTCAATTGACCCAAGATTACCAGAGTTCTAACTACTATCTCTTCTATCTTATCTAGTATTCTTTTCCACCAATACCTCACACTCTTCATCTAAAGGAGCCTCGATAAGAACTTTTAGGTCTCTTCTTCTCTTTCATATCATATCACCAAAGCTGAGCTATTATATTCTTTACCCATAAATCTTTCTTCTGCCTCAGCATCTCCTTTAGCTCCTCCACCTCATATCAGACCTACTGTACTCTCCAATCTTCCTCTTTCCTATCATTCAATAGATCAGCTCATATTAATAATAACTTCTCTAACTCTGAGAAGCTCACCTTAACCTATTCTTCTTCTGAGCATCTCTTACCCTCTCTACCTTCCTTTAGAACTATTGAGCAACTGATTTCAGATATTACTATTAATCCTCAATCTCCAGTCTCTTTACTCTCTAGCTAAGAATCCTGGAGCTAATGTCTACTACTTATGAATCCTATAGAGAAGGCTCTCTCAATAAAGAGATTTAAGTACTAATGTCTAGATCCTTCTCTACTATCTCTGAATCTTCCACAATCTATCAGACTTTAATGATCTAACTATGGGTACCAAACTATCTTCAAAGATCCCCAAACATTCTCTTCTCTTTTTTTTTTTTTTTTTTTTTTTTTTTTTTTTTTTTTTTTTTTTTTTACAGACAGAGTTCTGCAGATTTTTATTAGAAAAGAACCTAGACTATATAGGCCAAAACTCTCCCCCACTACCCATCAAGCACTGCCTCCCCATTAACTTAGACTAACTATTGTTCAGTAGTTTGACCATACTAGGTACAGCAGAGCCTATATTGACCCATACCTCATTCTGTGTACCATGCTCTTTCTACTACCAGGGGGAATTCAGTCATATACCAATGACCAAAAGTATATGCCTGAGACCCCAATATATGTATAAGACCACATCTGAGCCAAATAGAATAGCCTCTGCCACTCCAAAGAGAATGATAGGCAAAGAAAAAACCCTCATCAAAGTATATTATGGTGGATAGAGTTTAGTTCTCTTAGATGAGATAAGTAGAGAACTTATATATAAGGTGGGAGGAGACCCCTAATACCCCACTACTCAAGTCTGTGGGCCTCAATCATGTTGCTATATCAGCTCTTAGTTCTAGTTGAGTGTAGTTAAGATGTCTGAAATGGGTAGCCTCAGGCCCCCCAACCTCTCCCAATAACTGGGGCTCAATCTGCTAAATCACCAAAAGAAGCTGAGAGTGACACCTACTACCTAACTACTCTATATCAATTAAAAGGCCCCACTGAAGCAGCACCCACCCCAGCCCTGATGACCACCTCCAGCCTAGTATCCTACTGGTTTACTATAATTGCCCTTCTGTCTATCTATAATAGCCATCTCCCCTCCCATCCCAACAACATCTGAAAAACAGTCACCTATACTGAAACTATGCTTGCCAGGAAGCTCACCAAAGCCAGAGGGCCCTACTACAGATACTGAGAACTTACAGGTAACCTATACTAGGTACTTGATACCCAAGATCAGCTAACTCTCTATGTAATCCATAATGTACCAAGACAATACCTTGTTGGCAATAGTAAAAGGAAGAAGGTACTGTATTAAAATAAGTACATCTCAGATATAGCTGAAGGCACCAGAATCTACAAAAAAGTGGAGAAGACACCAATCCAACACTGATAAAGGAGCAACTCAACATCATTGCCCTCCTCCCACTATATCCCTGCAGGCACAGCAAATCAATCTGAGGTAGAGGAGGTAATAATAGAGAAAAGGAAACTCAGAAGATCACCTACCAAACCTTGTGACTGGTAAGGTAGCAGAGAAAGGAGTGCAAACATTCTCTCCTCAGTACTCTACAGTCAGAATTCAGTCAATTCTAGAACCCAACTCTGCTACCCAGTAGATATAGACCCTGTGATCTCCACTCAAGTTACTCTGTATTTACCAGAGAACCCAGTCTTTTGACCTCTTCTCAGTCTTCTATTCCCCCACTCCTATTAGCTATCTCCTTCTCTCCATCAGTCCTATCTAACTATCTATTATATATTATATTAAAGTCTTCACTCAAGCAGTTAATTTCAGTCTCTACTATAGCACCTATATCTCATAGACCTCTTATCTACTCTACCTGCTCTTTCCTTTCTGCTGGACAATAATAAGACCCAATAGTCAAAGAGCTCTAGCCTGATCTCCTCTATACTCTCTATACTACTCTGCTCCCCTAGTATCTAATATCTCTAATATCTCTCTTATTCTTCTAAATCAATATATCTATCTGACCCTACCAAACTGCTATCTCTCTCCATTCTTTTGTCCAATCTAGTATATCCAAGTTCTCATCACATCTAATATCCTATAGTAAAAACAGATTAACATCTAACCCCTTTAATCAGCAGAAAATATTCTACTACCTCACTGTACCTCATAATCTATTGATATTTAAAAAAAAGATTTTAGTTATATTATTCATATTGAATAATATTTTTTGAAGACCAGTCACCTACTTTACAATTCCATACTCACTATATTATCAGCAATATTCAGATTTCTCTCTGCCTTAAGCTCATCTGTCTCTCTCTACCAAGCATCTAGTACTTCCAAGATCTTCTGATAGTTCTCACCATCTATAGACTCTATATTAGACTAGTACTTCTTATATACTATCTGTCACTTCTTCAATCTCTTTCTAGATTCCTACAGATAAGCCACATATATAGTTATTTATAATAACCAGAAGTACTGCCTCTCTGTTATTATCTACCTCATATTTCTCTGTCTCTAATAAGCCCACCAATAGCTTATTTCAAAACTTCTGTACTACCTCTTCTTCTCACAGGATCTCACTCTAATATCTTTTACTAATTACCCAAAAATCCACCTTATTTAACTCATCTGTAGTAATATTCATCAATACCTTCCACAACTATCTTTTCTCTCCTATAGTCTCATTAATATCTAGGACTATCTCCTACTCTCTAACCCCCTGACCTCTTTCAGCATTTATTCTTACTAACTTATCTCAGTTCTCCTCTATCACATCCTGCAGCTTATCAGTTCCCCCCCCCCCTCCTATGAGCACCTCATACTGCACTTGGGCCTCCTCTATTATCACCTCATTCTCTATCACTGCACTCTGCCTAGAGTCTCTACTCTTCTCCAGAGTCACTATGAGAGCTCCTCTCTTCTTTCTTACTCAAGTACTCACCCTTGATCTATCTCTTTCAGCAATATTTTTCTCCTCTACCCTCTCTTCCAGATTTACCAACAAGTCTTTCTGATACTGCCTCTCTTGTGCTCTCTCTCAGGCAGCCTAATCTAGTTACACTCTCTTGTCATTTATAATCTCTATCACTGTCTTAGCCTTGAACTCCTTCTAGAATAGCTGTCTCTTCTCCACTACTTCAGCCTAGTACTCTAAATGGATGCAATTTATCTAAATGAGATTTAATTCAGATTCATTATATGATAGATTTAAATTAACTTAAATTAGTCCTGTAATCTGATCTGGATTGATCTGGATTGATCCAGATCACTCAAATCTTTGATAATATCACCCTTTCTTTATCTTTAGTGATATTACCCTTTCTTTATCTTTGGTGATATTATTTTTTCTTTATTTTATCTTTCTTTATTCTCTCTTTCTTTGTTCTCTCTTTCTTTATTCTCTCTTTCTTTATTCTCTCTTTCTTTGTTCTCTCTTTTTTTGTTCTTCCTTTCTTTCTCTAATACTCCTTTTAGTTTCTCCTACTATATTATAAACAAATAAATGGCAGCCCTTAATTGTACATTGGTCTACTCATTTTTTTATCTAATGATTGTCAAAAGAGAGAATATTTGAGGTAGAAAAGTACTCTCTACTAATAATATTAAATTCTTTCTCATATGGGTAGCACACAAACTGCTCATTGAGAGCTAAAGTAGTAATGGTAATAGCAATAGCAATAGCAATGAGAATGAGAGAGAATTCTGACAATAACTTATAGTGATTCTTCAGACTTCAGAATTTATAGATCTTATAGCTATATATATAGTAGCCTTTTTAGAGTAGCTAATAGTAGATATAGGTTACCTTTTTGCTACTACATATATTTAAATTCCCACAGTATGGACCAAGTTTATTTCATACTTTTTCTCTTTTTCTTAAAGTCTATAGCTCTACAGTAAGATCTGCCAACTTTATTTATAATATCTAGTCAAGATAAAAAAAGGCTGGAGAATATTGCAAGGCATATCTTTGGTGGCTGAGCTATTGAATCAATATATTATATAGTAGAGATCTCAAAAGGATTAGAAGCAAGTCTTTATGAGTAATCTTATATAACTCATCTATATATAACTTATCTATATGCAACTCATTCTTATACTCTTTTTCTGAATACTCATCTATATTTTATTTAACTTTATTTTTATGTATTCTTTCCTAAAAATACCTATATAATACTTACATATAATCTGTCCACATATTTAACTCAGCCTACTATTCAGATTAAGGCTCAGTTCTACTGTAGAGGAGAATTCAAAGTTCTTTAAGTTCAGCCATATCTGGTATCTGATCAAATAGAGAAGTTTAAGGGTAAGTTATTTAGCATGAGCAATACTAGTATTACTATTAAGGCTTGGAGATCTACATTCAAATCAGAGTTAATAATTCTTAATTAAGGAGCCCATTGGTCTGCTAGAGTACTCAATGATAAAGAGAACTATATTATTATTAATAAATATAGTAAAGTTGTTGTAATAGTGGTAAGGAATCTCTATAGTGACAAGCTTTATTACTATATTAATAAGATTTGCAAGGATTATATCAAATACCAGATAGCAGAAAAGAGGGAGTATAAAAAGTAAAAAGGGGGAGTTTGGATGGAAATTGGATATACTATAATATTAGCAAAAGATGAATACCCTGGAGTTTTTTCTAAAATCTTCTATATTCATCTCCTTATTTTTGAGATTTTCTTTACTAATCATTATTGTTAAATTTTTAGAGATATACAGGATTCTATACTCTTATTAGAACTTTAGAAGTACTATTGAAGAACAAACTGTATATAAGTATAACACAGTCTGTGTAGTAATAGTGGCTATGATCTGGGGTTCTTTGAGCAGATTACTAGACTGAACAATAGGCCAGCTTAGTGATACAGCTATATATATATTCTTGATATAATTTAGTATGCTATATGAGATGAGGAGCTTAGCTTTTTTTTTTTTTTTTTTTTTTATATAGTTCAAGGGTTTTTATCTCCTATATATGAAAAGGAAGGATTTGACCAGATGCTGTCTATTTTGATAGATTTTCAAGCCAGAGCTCTCAGGGCTGGATGAAGAATAGGTATTCTCCAGCACTGTCTAGTAATATGAGGTCCTGGGCCAAGAGTTCACCCTACTACATATATACTTACGTATATCATATTAGAGTATATCAGATATAATATTTTTCTATTTATACATACAGACAATAATATTACTCCAGTAATGTTTTATATTCCAGAAAGGAAGGACCTAACTTAAGAGAATAATGGTGGCATCTGATATAATCTCACTTATGATTTCAGGGTTCTGTTTGTAGTCAACATGGCTGTCCTATTCTAACTATATGATCTTTATAGTACCATTATCTTTAAGGAGAGCTCAGATACTACAGTTATTATACTTATAATAAATGATAGGCTCATCAAGGCCTGAGACTAGCAGGTGGAGCAGTTTTATAAAGATTAGGCTAGGTGGCCTTTTGTGAAAGTTAGGCAGTCTTTTGTGAGGGTTAGGTAGTCTTTTGTATAGGTTGTCTTTTGTGAGAGTTAGACAGCCAGACACCTCTTTTGTTTTGTTATACTAGTTTTTAGCTTTTGGCTTTTTACTGAACTCTACTGGCCCCTTAGTCCTACTTTATAGTCCTACTAGTATAGTACTACAGTATAGGACCAGAGTATTTGCAGGGCCTAAATCTATACTAGAGTCTGATCTGCACTAGAGTCCACCTGTTTAAAGTTGCTTCTCATAGTAGATCATTGGGTCACAAATTCTACATACTCTCTTTAATTCATATCTCTATATCAACTTATAGCTTAGGACTACCCTATGCTACTGACAGAGAGCTGGAAATTTTATATACTCTCTCTACTAACCCCACTAACCCCCACTCTATATTTGTTTTACAGTACTAGTTTTAGCTTTTACCAGGCTTTCCTAACCCCTTAGCCCTACTTTGTGGTGATATTAGTATAGTACTATGATATAGAGCCAGAGTGCCTATAGGGCTTAAATCTACACTAAAGTCTGATCTATACTAGAGTCTGACTGCTTGAAGATACTTCTCACAATGGGTCATTGAGCTGCAAATTCTGTATGCTTCCTCTGACTTGGACTTCTGCACCAACTTATAGCTTAGAGTTACTCCTTGCTGCTAGCAAAGAGTTACAAATTTTATATACTCTCTCTACTAACTCTGCTGACCCCTACCAACCCCACCAATCTCACTAACTCTACTGACCCCCACCAACTCTGCTGACTCCCACCAACTCCACTAACTCCCACTAACTCTGCCAACCCCCACCCCACTTAGACTAGTATAGGGCTGCAAATATTGATATACACTCTCTACTGACTATCTTGTACCCTAAGCTGAACTTTTTTTTCTTTAAATAATTCACAAAAAATAATTTATTTCTGAATATTTTGTTTAATGCTGCAGAACTTATCCAATTTTAGTAGCCTATACTCCACTAAGACTTTAGGTATATGTAGACCTGAATTGTCTCAGTATTCAGTACATATCTCTTAGAGGAAATGAGATCTACTCTACTAGAAAACATTCACTCAAACTAGAGTACTGGTGGTAGAAATGGTCAGGTAGTCTCTAGCTATACCACATAGACTGAAGAAGACTGTTTGATACATCTGTAGCTACACACCCCAGGGGTTAGAATGGTGGTTAGAATGGTAAATAAAATTGACTCAACCTCACTAACTATCTATGGAAAAACAACTCACCTTCCACTAGTTAAGCATCTATATACTCTCTAGTAGGATTATATAGTCACTATAAGAGATCTTAATTTCTACAAACTTATACTTCTTGAGCTTAATATAAAGATCATGCTTCCTTAGCTTCTCTATCATCTGCTGGATATACTGCAGATGCTCTTCTGGTATCTTGCTGTAGATAATAATATCATCTATATAGACTATCATCTATCTTTCTATATTATAGCAGAAGATTTTATTCATTATTTACTGAAAGCTTACTGATATATTATATATTCCAAATGATATTTATAAGTAGACATAGATTCTATCTAAAGTGATGAAGGCTGACTTCTCACTTGCTGCTTCTGTAAGGCTGATTTGATATAATCTTGAATATAAGTCCAAGGTGCTATAGTATTGTGCTTCATCTCTTAAGGTTATAAGAATGTTGCTGATGAGAAGCAGTGGCTGGTAATTCTTCTTGGTAACCAGATTGAGCTTTCTGTAATTCATACAGAACCTTGAAGTAAATTCTCCTAGCTTACTTTCTTTTTTTAGAGCTAGTACAACTGGTGAATCTCAAGGGCTACTGGCTTCTTTAATGATACTGACTTCTTCCATCTACTTGATTTCTTCTCTAAGCCATTTATAGTAGGCTAGTAGTATTGGCCTTGCTTTTTGATAAATTGGTTCCATGTTCTCTATATCTACATCATAATAGTAGTGTGGAGTCTTTCTCTTGATATCCTTGAAGTTTGTGGCTAGAATATCCTTGAATTTATAGAGTATCTTCTTGAGTTTCTTCTTGAGTGGGAATTTATCTCTAATAGTATAGCTATACTTATTTGTAGTTTTCTCCTTTTTGTAATCCAGTTAAGTGATCTTAGTACTGATGAATACTTCTCTTTCTGTGGATTCAAATTCTTTCTTTTTTCTTTCTGTTTTCTCTAACTTCTTGACTTCTATATTCCTTAGCTAGAGAACTGAGAAGATTAATATCTGCATCAGTCAGTTTTTCTTCTTGATTAGAAATAGAATCACAGAGTTGTAGTTCCTAGCAATGAGTAGTATCTCTCTAATATAATCCAAATCAATGACTTCTCCTTCAATTGTAATCTCACTCTTAGCTAGACTACTTCTTGTCTTGAGAATTCCAACATAGTCTTTTAGAATAGCTATCTCCAGACTAATTATAAGTAGGGTAGTTATCTGGAGCTCAAGTATAGTTTTCTCTACTGTAATAATATATATCTATTCTAGCTACATTCTCTGACTTATATTCTGGAGAACTATATCAGGGTAGATCTTTCAAATCTTGATCTTGATTTCTTCTTCATTATTACTATTTTCTAGGAAGACTGGTAGTTTTATTATCCTCTTTCTCCTCCTTCTCTTCTCTTGTCTGTTTTTCAGAAGCCTTCTATCTTTTTTTATAGTAGATCTTCTTGATACTACTGGTATACTGATAGCAATCATTGACATGCTCTATATAGTACATTTTGATTCCATAGAAGTAGACTCCTTGTAGTATATATCTTTCTATAATCTTCTTATACCAGTTCTCTTTACTGATCTATTTAATCTTCTTCTTCTTTTTCTGAGTAGTTACCATATAGACTTCTTCTTATTCACTTTCTTCTTTTTCTATCTCAGACAGTACTTCTTTGTTGACATTGATGGGAATTTACATCTTCTAATCTCAGTAGATGATCTGCATCTTCTAGACATTCAGATCAATTATTATTCTGACTTTATGAAGCTACTAGTTGCTGATAAGGATGTTATAGTTGGTTACATTAGTTACAATCACATCTACTGAGATTATTGCTCCTCTGAACTTGATGGAAATATCTCAGATCTTTCCTAAAGATGTAGCTCTTATACCATCTGCTATAACAAATATCAATTTGATTACTTCTTCAACCTCCCAACCTAGGTGGTCTGCTGCTTTCTTGCTGAGAAGGTATCCTTCTGCTCCAGTATCAATAATAATCTTAAAGATTCTAATCATTTTCAAATTTTACATATTACATAACTTTTTCCATATTGAAAATACTACAAAACTACTTTAAACTAACTACAAATACTTAAATAGTATTATATTATTATCTCAAATATCTAAGATACTATAAAATTGAATTAAAGATATGAAATATTACTTAATATAAGTCATATAACATTAGTTGACTAAAATTTAAGATGATAGAAAAAGGTATATATCATATATAAAATCTAAAATAATTGATTTTTGTTTTATTCAAGAATACTATATACTTTCAGTTATCTAATATTAGTCTGTTCTATTTATTCTCCTATTATATATTTAATATAATAATAATTTATATAATCTCAAACTATAACTAATCTATTTAATAAATAAATTATAATTTATTATGAGTAGAAAGTATACTTAAATAGTCTTTTTTTTGGATAAAATATCATTGCTTTAATGTTTAAATTCAGTATATTAATAATATATTATATATATTTATATATATTTAATAAAAGTTTTTTTATTATTATTTTTTTAAATAAAATTTTAAAAAATAAATTATACAAGATTATAGAGAAATGTTAAAAAAATAACTATAATAGTTTTAAATATATATCTCAATTTATTGTCTGTCTATTAAATAAAGAATATTTATAAATAATTTTATTTTAAAATTAGACTAATAATTTTTTTTTTTTTTTAGATTTTTTTTTAAAGATAAAATAAAAATTTAAAAATAATAAATTTAATATTTTAAATACCTTTAATATAAAACTATAATATAAAATATATTTATATAGAGTATTTTTATTTAAATAACTAAAATATAAAATTTAGTAAAACATTGATTTAGTTTTAGAATATACTGTATTTAACTCTATTGTCTCCATTTTCTTTATACTCCTTTGTAAACTCTTTCCAAATACCAGAGTGTTCTTGTACTTTTCCTTTTCCTTTTTCAGACCAGTGTTTTGAGACTACACTTTTTATAGCTATACTTATTGAAACTATATCTGATACTGAAGCTATTGTTATAGTATCCTCTATAAATAGTAATGTCTGATATACTTAATTGCAACATATTTGATTGCTAGGGAAAGTGTGTATATATTGAGTTTTGAATTACCATATTTAGTTTTGAATCGAATTGGACCTTGATTCAATGGGGTCAAATTCGATTCGTTCCGAGCACTAATTATGCACACCGAGTTCAAGAGTGCCACCAAGTTTTGTCACTCTTGCGAGCTCCTTAATGACATTTGGCCATTCCTCTTCACGGAAGGAGAGTGTTTGCGCACGCTGGCTTGAGGGGTTCGTTCTTTCATTACGAGAGACATTTTCAGACTGAGGTGTATGAAATCAACATACAAGACATCAAATGTGTTGTTCTCAAAGGGTAATTCTTTTCGTGTATCCGCTAGAAAAAAGGTACAGTTTGGGGGCACTTCGGGCATGATTCCAAACGTGTCTGCAATGTCGGTATCTGTAATGAGAGTTCGGGAATTCCTTGGCCATATCCTGTTGCATGTTTCGAGTGTATATTTTAGAGATTGCATTGCACAATCCCTTCCATGAAAGAAAGAAGAAAGAAAAGGGGGGGGATGGCCACGACAAGGAAAAGCGAAAGAAAAAGCGAATGGCAGGGCATCAAACTTACGATCGACCATATCGCTGTGCGGCAACTGTGAAAAAATAAAATAAAATAAAATAAAATAAAATCCCCAGATGTCAATATGGATTTGAATATAAAAAACCTTTATATCGGTCATCTTACCCAACGTCGAGAACTTTAATACCGCGCTTCAAGTTTGCAGTGATTAACGAGCAGAAGTCGCTGCGCCGTCAAAAAAAGGTTCGCAGTTCCCATTGCTAAATAGGGAAGCCAAGAGTTCATTCGGCGACAGACCTACCGCTGGAGGATAAACCTGAACCATCCAAGTTGTGAGTCGAGAGTGCCGCTTGCGCACATTGACTCTGCTACGATATATCAGTAATAATCAAGCGTGAAAATACCTGCACTGGTAATGTTGCGCGTTTAAACGGTTGAATTCGCCGGCGTCTTTTGCAAGGATGTAGGTGGTGTTTTCTTTGTCGGTGCTGTATCTAGTTTGTCCGTCCGGGTACGGCGATGACGTTTGTCCCATCGGCGTTGAGCGGTTCGAACGAATGCCAGTGTGAGGATATGGACAGAAACGCGATGACTCTTATGTTTTCGGATATAATGATATAGCAAGACACATGTCACGCAAACAAGGAAGTATGTTAAGGGTCGCGGAGCCGCAGACTGCTTATTAATTCAACAATTGATGCCCCATTTTGCCAGCTTGTGACCTAAAAGATGGCTATATTTCGCCCACGCGTACTTCGCCTGCGCATGGTTTTTTTTTTTTTTATTTTTTTTTTAGTATTTTTTTACCCCTTTTATTAAATATACTGCTTAGGATTACATTACATCATCCAAGATAGGATAACCCTACCAGCGAGCAAGAACCACATGAATATCGGGCCAAATATGGCCCGGATGAGCAGCAGTGCAATCAATAAACAATTGCAGTGGGAAACAGAGCCAGAAAAGATGAGCAAATAAATGGAAGGAAAAGTAGAAATAAAAAAGTGCGGAAGCGAGATCTTTGTATGTACAAATGTCAAGCACATTGCCACGGCGTCAATGCATTTCTCGGTGATAATTATATACAAGAAATCCACGACGTGGAGAAGCAGAACCTTACCACGCCAGGACCCAGCCACATCACGGAGTCCACGTTGCTGCATGCATTCGCGCTCTGACATCATATGTACACGCCGAGATCCGATTCGGCATCACAAACAGGGAACGCACAACCGCCCAAAAACACCCCCATCATTCAATCAGTATCAATTAAACCAACACACCCTCCTGTTCTCAATCCGTATCGACAGGGAAATGATCTTCTTCCTCGGCTAGTTCTTCTCCACGCTGAGACTCCTCGTCCAAGGCATCGCTCTCCACAGACTCCAGATCACTCTCATCGCCGTCGTCTTCAGTTTCTTCGTGGTCTTCCAGATCGTCGATATCGTCCCCAACCTCCTCCTCCACGCATTCCACCTCGTCGTCTTCTTCGCTATCTTCGCTATCCTCCTGCGAAGTTACATCTGTTGTAAAATCGGGGACGATCATCAGCTCCTCATCCGCGTCCTCGGCTGCCCCAAACGCCTTTTTCCAGTCGTCGTCGATGAAATTGTCGAACCGCAAGAAGCCGTCGTCATCCTCCTCGCCATCCACCTTCCTCCGCTTCTCCGAAGCTAACTCGACCTCCACATCTACATCCGAACTTTTGCGCTTGCTCGAGTGCGCGACCACTGTCGCTTTATCCTGTCCCTTCGAACCCACGTGCGGTAGCCTACACCTTACGTTGGGGCATTTGCCCGTGTCAGCGAAGTCCGGGCAACACCAGACGTGCCTCTTCCTGCACTCGAGCCCAAGCCCGCAGTAGCCCTGCAGCGCGAATGCGCGGCACACAGGCGCACTGCGGTTGACGCGGACGTGTGGGAATGGACAGTTGACGCGTTTGCAGGCACCGTGTTGGAAGTGCTGGCATGTCGCCATCGTGTGGGGCGTTGGCGCGTGCGAGAGCGGGCAGGTCTCGGTGGTGAGGGGGCAGGTGCCTTGAAGGAAGCGGCGGCAGAGAAACCGTCGGGCGGGGTCGTGGATGTAAGGGCATGCAGGACCACGCTTACATTTACCTGTGGAGATGTACAGGTGAGATACATATAGAGTGAAGAGTACGAGTACGAGTACTAAAACGTAAGAGTATTGGATTTGTTTAAAGTATGGAGAAACGCCTGATACATCTGATCGTATCTCCAGAATTCACATACCGAATCGACAATAGAATTGACAATACACGGTCCTTTTTTTTGTGATCGCGATTCCGGTCCCATTCATCGTGCCGCTTCTGACGATCG
Source organism: Jimgerdemannia flammicorona (assembly GCA_003990745.1). Taxonomy (NCBI): domain Eukaryota; kingdom Fungi; phylum Mucoromycota; class Endogonomycetes; order Endogonales; family Endogonaceae; genus Jimgerdemannia; species Jimgerdemannia flammicorona. Next base: position 10,364 of record RBNI01000787.1, on the reverse strand, counting down.
ACAACCCGCCTCGCCTGGTTCGACGGCTATAAGTTCCACCCCGTGATAGGGTCAAAGTTGTCGTACCCTTCCTCAGGACCAAATTACCTGTTGTGCTGCGAGCGGATCTCCTTGGGGCTGCAGAAGAAGAAACGGAATGAACTAAAGATTGGCCGAGAACAAGATTCTTATTCTTATCACGACGTAAGGCGGCTAGGGTGGAGGCAGATTTGCTGTCGATGGCAAAAGCAAAGAAAATATGAGAGTGAAAAAAAAAAAAAAAAAAAAAAAAAAAAAAGAAAAAAAAAAAAAAAAAAAAAAAAAAAAAAAAAAAAAAAAAAAAAAAAAAAACAAAAAAAAAAAAAAAAAAAAAAAAAAAAAAAAAAGCCACTGCACTCTTCGACTGGATTGGCAGCCAAGGTTGTGTAATGTCCTTGGCCCAATTGTCATCACAGGTGTGTAACTATGTGTAGAACGTACCGTTTCTCTGCGATTTCTAGCAGTCTCTTCCGTACCAGCTCGATACGGACAAGATTCCCACTTTTTGTCCTCACATATTCGACGCCCTCAACCTGTAAGCGCTTTGGCGTAAAAATAGTGCTGGTCGAAGGTTCACGCACCGGTGTCGAGGGTGAAAGATCGACACCTTCCCGTATGAGTTTGCGACCACTTTGATCCGCGACGAATGGGACTCCCTTGATGTAGATGCGTTTGCCGGTGACTGAGATTGGATTGCGGACAGGCTGTTTTCCGTTGAGGATCAGGGTTTTATGGTGACTACCTGTGGTCATTTTCGGTGGTTGAGGAATCGAAGCAGGGGTAATGGGTGGTGGCGTGGGTGTGGGTGACGTCGTTGCTGTGAGGACAGAAGGGTGGCTTGAGCTCGAGAGTGGTTGAGTTTTGTTACCCCCATTAAGCACAAGTTTCTTGTTCGCAGACAAGACAGGGTATTTAGCGGCGGTTTGTTTTAGAGGCAGTCCGTTCGGATGGTAGGTTTTCGCTGAGGAATAGGTTGGAGCGGGGGGACGGTATGTGGTGCTGTATGGGGGCTGATATGGTCTACCAACAGGGTGACCAGCAGAGTGGATCTTGTGTTTGTTGATGGCTCCAGCGAGTTGGGCAATCTGAGCAAGAAGCTCGGCGTTTGAGGCCATGATGTCGAAGGGGCTAAAGGGGGGGGGGGATAAGAGTGGAAGTCTGCAAAAAGTTTTGATTGCTAAATTGCCAGACGGGCGATGACGTAATCGTTAAAATTTAAATTTGGCACAGTTGTCGACTTTCATCTAATTGGAAAGAGAGTTGTGTAGATGAATATATGTTTCTATCTAATTAGAAAGAGAGTTGTGTAGATGAATATATGCTTCTATCTAATTAGAAAGAGAGTTGTGTAGATGAATATATGCTTCTATCGAATTAGAAAGAGGTGTGCATTTTACTATTTTTACTGTACAAACAACACTTTAAAGATCACCACCCAACCCCCGCCATCCTCACGGGCGAGAACTCCTCTTCACCCAACGTCGCATCAGCGCCATCGATTCCTTGCGCCAACATCAAGTCCTTCAAGAACCTCGCCAATCCCAAAACAACTTCGCTCCCTATCTCATACTCCTTCGTCCTTAGCCTCACCGTAATGCACGCCCTATTCACTGCCCTTGATATCCTCATCCGGACGCTGCAAGCCTCGCATGTACATTGCACGCAATCGGATACATATTCAAGGGGAACACGTAACCCCCGGCCCGCATATATGCTCGCATCAGCCACGTGGACTTGACCGCGGTATCGGAGCAGGCGCACTCGGCGCTTCGCACGAGGCCCAGCGGGAGAGTGGAGGCGAATGGGTTATAGAGGTCGATGAGGGCGATGTGGTGGATGATCTGCGTCCTCACAGCGAGTAAGTACGAGGCCCGCGACTTAACCGCGTGGCCTGGCCAAACGTGCAGGCTCGAGGGTAGCTCGGTGCTCCACCGGTCGAAGGCGGCGACGAATCGGTCCAAGTCGTCGCTGGTCGGAACGGGGGCATCGTCGCCCCAGAAGGCATCGAAGTAGTCTCGGCAGATGGCCGAGTGTTTGGCCATGTGGAATTGCTCGTGGAGGCGCTGTAGCGTGTCTTCGTTGGTGTCGGGGGGGACGCGAAGAGTGATGTTAAGGAGACACGTCGCGCAACACATTGACCGCCGACGCTTCGTCTTCGGTTATCGCCGCCGCGTATTTGGGCAGGAGCACAACCCTAGGTGTCTCACTCGGTGTCGACGCGGCGGCATCGCTGGCAAAGGTTCCTTGCCGTCGCACTTGGCTCGCTTCCGGCGGCACCGCTCGCAAGCCTCGCGCGTCCGCGTCAGGTTTTTGATCTTGACGGGCTTCCAGGCCCCCTGGAAACGGCGATAGTCGTAGGGAATGTCCGGATTGGTGGTTCTCATAGCCGGTGGACAGAATTTGGCTTGATCGTTCAAGCGAAGGAATGTGAATTTATAAAAGTGTACGACAAATCGACAGATCGTCCAACCCCGAAAAGGATTAACACCGTGTAGGTTTTTGGAAATATATCGGTTTCGAGTTGGTCACAGAGGCGTAGGGGAAAGCTGGGCATACCAAATTTATCGGTAGCGCCAGTATAGCATACTGGGCAAGGAAAGTCCGTCAGCTATATTTTTTGCTGAGATACCAATGACGAGCCAATTGGCCGTTCACTCATCTCGTTACGTTGGATACCTTGAGTGATCGTTCGGGTTGAGCTTGATGATGAAGTTTGTAGACTTGTTTTGTTTGGTTATGGGCATCAATGTTCTTCGATCTATTATTACGGAGAAACATTTATGCTCTGAACCAATCTATTTTTACCATATACAATGGTAATTGTCATCAAGCTCTTATTTGTAGCGGGACTTCAGCCTCTCGACCTTGGGTCTGTTGCGCGGCGAATATGTCATAACTGTCAATCGCCAATAATCATGCCAACAAGCAAATAATAGCTTGATATGTCGTTTTAATGAACTATTATATTCGTATTTATTCCATGCCAAACCAGATTACTATAAGGTTATAGGAGAAAACCCGTGTGTATGTTAGGGAGGGAGGGAGGGAGGGAGGGAGGATGGCACGCCGTTTAGGCCACAATCCCCACAGCAAACACCGCGACACCAGCGACGACCAGTCCCGCCGCGAGAGCGAGGTCGACAGGGCCGACGCGACGCGACGACTTGGCGGCATTCCATGGTCCAATTGAACGGCGTCTGGATGGTTAAATTGGATGGCACCTGGATGGTCCAATTGGGCACGTGGAAGGTCCAGTTGGGGGGGGGGGAAAGGTATGCGGCGGGGTTCAAACGCGAGGTGCGGGCCTGGCACAACTCTCGCACGTCCGCGACGAAGGCGTTGACCTCCGACGACGGGCAGTGCGAGCGAGACACGCAGACATCCAGGACCGTTCTCGTGGCTGGCGAACTGAGGCATACGCAGGGCGGAGACACTCGGGACCAGGTCGTCGTGACGCCACAGTTGGATTGCAGAACTGTCTGCTGAAATAAAAAATAAAAAATAAAAAATAAAAAAGTCGTCGGTCGGGTTAGGTCTTGTTTTGGTATGTAGGGTTCGTAGGGATTAGCGGATGGTATATACTCACAATGAGGCGGAGTCAATGCACAGTCGGAGATCGGATATTTCTACGCCGGTGGTGAAGGTCATTAGTAAACCCAAGACGATGGAGAGGATTATTGCGTGTTTGGCATAGATCATGTTGTTGGTTGTTGGTGAACTTGAAGATTGATGAATCAATTCCCCTCTCTTCATATATACCCTTCGAACATCATCACGCCAGCGTTTTTTTTTTTTTTTTTTTTTTTTTCCGGAGGGCTCCTTGTCCACCATATCCTCCGCAGGATAGTTTAGTCGACTCGCAAGACAAGGGCAGTTCATCCCTCTTCGGCAGGACCGAGCCAGCGTCGCCGCCACCGTGCTAGGCACATGAAATCGAACATAGAGGATGGCTGTCCGAGATTCCTATTGGTCAAATTTCGGGCATATTGGTGGTTGCGAGGATTACCAACCCTCACTCCGCAATATTTTTAGAATTGCATGTTTGTGTTTATTGTTTCTCAAAGACGCCGAACTTTCCATGCCAAGAAATCACCTCATCAGCCCCCTTGTTTCTATCACAGATACACCCTGTCAATGACCTCCTTCAACACCTCAACACACCTCCTCACATCCTCAAACGAATTATACAGTGGCGACGGTGAGATTCTAATACAATCAGGCTTGCGTTCATCGCAAATTATGCTTTCGCTATGCAACCCGGTGAACACGGTCACCATCTTATCTTCGGCGAAAATGAGTGACAGCTGCGCGCCGCGCTGGGCTGGGTCGCGCGGAGTGATGATACGGAAGGGCGCGTGCGGAAACTCGGCATCTAGCAGCCGCTCTAGGTAACCGGTCAGTAGGAGGGATTTGGCGCGCAAGCGTGGCATTGTCGCCTGCGCGAAGATCTCCAGTGAGCCCAGCAGAGAGACAGTATTGAGGACCGACGGGTTCGAAAGCATGTAGCCATCGGCGCCCGCGGACGGTTGGAATTCTGGGAGAAAAGTGATGGAGGTTGCGCTTGTGATGGGTGGACGGCGTGAGAGTTGTTTGATGTGATGACTGAATGCACTTACCTTTGTTCATTTGAAAACGTGTGTTCTTGTCGTTTCCCCACCAGCCCGCGAACCTGATGGCCACGCGTCCAAGGCAAATGCAATGATTATCGTAACGCATTCTAGCTCTACTCTCACAACATCGAATTCATACCGCTCATAATCCCACTCACCTTGGCCTCTCATAGTCCGTCGCGTGGCGCTCGTGCACGAAGATCCCCGCGATTCCACCGGGGCCCGCATTGAGGTACTTGTATGAACACCAGCACGCAAAGTCCACGTCCCAGTCGTGCAGGCGGATGGGCACGTTACCGACCGCGTGTGCGAGGTCCCATCCGACCATGCAGCCCTGTTTGAGACGGCGTAGATCAAGGTCAAACTCGACGTTTCGCTCTTGCATCGCATCGTATCATAGCAATACCCTACCTGCTTGTGCCCAGCCTTTGTGATCGTCTCCATCTCAAACCATTGCCCCGTGTAGAACTGCACGCCCGAGAAGATGACAAGCGCCGTATTCGAGCCTTCGCGCCGGATGACTTCCAGGATGTCGTCGGTGCGCAGGTGCTTCTCGCCCTCGCGGGGAGAAACCAGCACTAGGGCGTCGGCTGGCTTATAGCCGTGCCATTTGATTTGAGATTCGAAGGCATACTGCGAGAGGAAAGTCCGTGGACGTAAGTCGAAAAGAGTAAACATGAGCCGAGAAGGTTGAGAATGTGTAGTAAGATAACATAAAAAGCGAAAAAAAAAAACCCCCCCCACATGATCGGAGGAGAAGGCTTTCGCCTCGCAAATGATCTTGTACCGCTCCGAGGTAGGAACGTAAAACGAAGCCATCAAAGTATGGAGATTTCCCGTCAGGGTGTTCATGATGGCGACCTCGGAGGGGTGGGCGCCTACAAGTGTGACGCGTAACTATAGTTTAGCAAATGTATATACAGCCACAAAGAATGTGTGCGCCATTCCACCCACCGACAAGGTCAGCGCTCACGTCGACGACGGTCTCGTTGATATTCACCCACGGACGTTTGTAGTCGTGGTTCCAGTGGCCCTCGACTCCCCTAACGAGATCGGAACGGAGGATGAGAGAAGAAGCATCAACCTCAAAGCAAACAGATACTACTTTCATGGTACTATAAAGCAATCAAATCAACTTCCTACTTCTTCGCCCAAATGTCCAGCTCCTCCATGATAAGCCTCCTCGTCCGCTTCGGCATCAGGCCCAACGAGTTGGCGCACATGTAAATGCATGGTTCGTCAGCGTCGCCTCTGACTGATGACACGAAGTAATGAACGGGCACTATGTGAGTACACACAAGTGCCGAAGAAAAAAATGCTCTCAGATACGCGACTCCCCAACTTACGCTGGGCACCTTCGCCCAAAACTTCACCCCGACGGGGTATACAGAACTCGTGGCGCAGATGTGCAAGCTCGTCACGGGAGTCCAGGAGAGCGGCGAACTCCTTGGAGCGGAAATCCACGGCAGCCTCCTGTGCGAGAAGATCGATTTGATGCGGGGAGGACATTGTGCTGGGGTGGGGGAGGCGGATGGGTAGAGCATTTTGGCCAGTGAGGATGATATTTAATACTGCACCGTCCCACGTGACCGTGGGAATATTGGGAGGCAACGGCCAGGCGTATTGCAGGATGCGCATCCAAAGGCCAAGATTAATGAAAGGGGGAAAGCCAATAAAGGATATCTTCTATCTTGACTTTCACACTCCTTTCTGCTTATGGCTGGCCCAGTTTATTTTGATTTTTTTAGTTAGCGTCAACTGAAGACCTTTAGCTTTGAGCGATCATTTGGCTTCATTGGGAATAGCAACACTATAAGATGAAGGATATTTTTAGGTTACTCCAAGTCCTTTGGCCAGAGGTTGATGATTCTTGTTGACCGCAGACAGAACTGCATGTCGAGAAATTCATATGACGAAGGGGGGTTTGTTGTGAATAACACAAAATCACAGAGGGAGATGATCATAGCTGGCCGTAATTACATTCAGACGTTCAATCAGCATGGATATCGAACGGGAGGACGGGAGGTCACACAATATCTGGCGTGACTGGCACAGCATTTATCAAGGCGCATCCATCACCTCAGCCCTCACCCGTTTCTTGTTCAACACAATGGGCTTATTCGGTCAGGACATTCCCCGCACCGCCGTCACGGACTACATAGGTATGCCCCCCTGTCCACTTCACGAACCCCGCCGTCATGCTGGTGGTTGGAAGCCCGGTCTTGACATGCCATGTCATGGCAGATCGACATAGCGACTTCCACAGTAACGGCCTGTCTCCGCCCCACCCCCGCCGGGTACCCAGCTTTACCCGCCACCTTTGGAGACTGTGTCCCCATGACCCTCACTCGCGTCCTGGTCATGACGAAACAGAGACAGCCCTCACATGGTTATCGTGCGTCAACGTTCATTAGCCCCAAAACACGCAATAACCCCAAGCACAACCACATCTCCTTTATAAGAGCGCCTCTGCGACTACGACGAGGAGGATTGGCCGCAAATCCAGCAATTAATTGAAGCAATTTTAATTCAGGAGACGGGGTATGGCTCTCACTCCGTTTCATTCATTCACCTCATTTCTTCTCACATCCACAGTCCGACCCCAAAACGCCAACTTTTGTTCCATCCGCATTCAATTACATGGGAGAATTCGCGCTCAACTTTCGTCTCGTCTCTTTCGACCACGCTCTTGACGACAGTCCCAAAGAGGCTGTTACAGCGGTTCGTAAACGTCTCAAGCATGGCTCGACGAAGCAGAAGCGCATGGCACTGGCGGTAAGCCACTTCCACGATATTGCGCATTCGAGGCCCCGGTCGACGTCGAGAACATGACCTTTGTGCATGATCGTATAGTAACCGATCTATCGCCATCCTTGCTGAACGAACCATCAGATCCTCAAAGTCCTTGTCGAAAACGCCGGCTCCAGGTTCCATAGTGAGTACTCGCATGCTTTTTTTTTTTTTTTTGCATTCGAACCCACGTCCTCACCTATTGACCCCTCACTTCCCCTCCCCATCAGATGAGCTCGTTGGCTCCGAGAAAATGCACGACCGTCTCGAAAATATCATAACATCCCCCGTAAGCCTCCTGCCTCCTGCCTCCGCTCTCGCTTGTCTCAAGTGCCTCGCCGCCTTTTTCTAAACTCACGCGTGCTGCTCCTGATTTTAGGTCGAGGATTCGCAGGTTAAGCACCAGCTCGTTGAGCTACTCGGCATCTGGAGTAAGAAATATAAGGGCCAGCCGGGGATGGGGTCGATTGATCAGCTTTATTCCGCAGGGGTCGGGAGGATGAATGTGAGATATATATATATATATATATATAGTGACCGTGTATTTGTTTGTGTGATGATTCTTGGAACGGAATGAGTTTCCATGTGTTCGAGGTCGGGACGATTTATAGCCATGGTTTTGTCTCGCATACGGGTCTAACTCAGCAAAAAATGCCCCGCACGCAGAAACGTCAATCCATTCAGCCGCCGCGCCCCTCCACCCCTCCGCACCCGCCGGCCGCCAACCGCCTGGACACGCAGTCGTCGTCGTCTGGCGGATCGTCGAAGCGGCGGTCGCTCCCGCCGCCGACCAAGTCGTCGATGACGAAGCCGCGCAGCAACTCGGGTGCCGCCAATATTTTGTTGTCTTCGCGCAAATTCGACTTCAAGAAAGAGAAATCAAAGATCGTCGAAGAGGTCGCGCTCGCCCAACAGAACGCGTATAATCTGACAAACGCGATCAAATTTGTGAATGTGGAGGAGGAGGGGCCGCGGGCCGTTAAGTTCGATACTAAAGTGCAGGTGAGGAGAGTGGCATCCACCTTTAAAGATGCGGGAAAAATTATTACGGAATTTGGAGAGGGGGAGGAGGAGGAGGAGGAGGAGGAGGAGGAGGAAAGCTTTGCTACCGTTAGCGGGAGTGACGGGAAAATCGATTTCCTCCATGACGATTTATATTTTTGTGGTTTCCTACTGTGTCGCAGGAATATGCTCCCAAATGCGAAGAATCACGCAAGAAGATCGTACAGTATGCGAGGTTGGTGGAGGATGAGGAATGGATCGGTAAGTGAAGCTTCCCCCGTTTTCTGTTCCTCACTAGGATACCGTAGTTATCTGGAAATCCATGATTTCACCTCACGAGGTTGAGGCCACGCCTGCCAGTATGACACACCCTTATCCCCCACCCTACTTCACCTCGCACAGGCACCCTCCTCGCGACGAACGAGGAGCTCCTCCACGCCCTTGGCACGTACGAGGCCATGTCGGCGGGCATTGACCCGTCGACCCTCGAGGACGACAAGCCGACGTATCCTTCCCCCGCTGCGGCCGCGCCACCACCCCCCCCGCGGAGCTCACCTCCCCCGCGGAGCTCACCTCCCCCGCGGAGCTCACCTCCCCCGCGGAACCCACAGCCCATCTTGAAACCCGCGCGGACCTCGACCACGGCGAACAGGAGTCCGGTTCCTGTCATACTCCCACGCCAGGAAAGCGTTTGGGGAGAGCTGCCTGCGGACTTTGATTTCTCGAAGCCGAGGAGCGCGGGAAGAGCCGGTGCGGGAAAGTCAGGGTTAGAGGAATTGGAGGGATTGGAGGGGTTGAGCATCAAGTAAGTCTTCTTTATTTACTCTTACGTCTTTTGCCCTCTTGATCTATTTTGCGTCTTTCGATTCTTTCACCTAATATCCCACTCCACGCTCGCAGTTCGCGCCCGCGCCCGCGCGCCTCTTCCGCCTCAGCCACGTTCCGCAGTTCGGCCCCGCCACTACCGCCGCGTGCGCCGGTACCTGTGGAGGACCCATTCGCAGACCCGTTCGCGGACCCAGTGGACGAAGTGGTGGACGACGAAGAGGAGGAAGAGGACTCGAGGGCCATGGCGTACGCGGGGTATGGGTACGGGAGGGGTGGGAAAAGGTTTGGGTAAGTATGGGCTTTGGTGGGCGTGAGGAACGTCGTTCGTTCGTTACCTAAACAATATGCTCTGTCTACTTTGCTTTGAACCATCGATTACGCCAACAGGGAAGGAGTGGTGTGATCGTCAATGGATATCAATGAGTTACTTGGGTCTCTTCTATGCCGTTGCCATTTCTCTACCCTCCATATTTTCCCACTCTTTATTTTAATGACCAACCGTGTACAGTAAATTTTCATTTGAAATCGTCACAATTGGGAGGGCAGAGAAGACAGCATTGCGAAAGGATGAAAGGGCAATTGCTTCACAAGATTTTGTGACACCAAGAATATGTAGCTATGTACTGTGGCTGCCTTTTGGAACCTGCTCCACCACCTCATTGTGCGAACAAGCGTGTTTCATTTATGTGGACCAATGGTGTCCTTTGATGCGCCACAAAGTTCAATAATACATGCACTCACTAGTCGGATTCCTTTTGAGATAGCTTGTGTCCATCGACTTAAGTTGGAGCGATGGATTTTATAGTTTTCAAACGCATCCAGCGTCGACGACACGACATTTCGCAATCTAGAACCCCTTATGACCGATCCGCACGTGGCTCCAGGTCAGGTTACAATACTGTTTCGTGACATGGACCCGTGGGTGTGACATGTGTTGTCCAATAAATCTGGGGCACTGGTGCGAGAGTTTTTTACGCCGGGTTTTTGATCATGCGTCAAACCAAGTGACAGAGGCGGGGTGGAATGGGCGATTTGTAAAAATTGCATAGAACATTGTTGAAATTCAGGCGAAACAGGCTAATGGACTAATCGGTCGGAGTGTGAATTATAAAAAAA
>RBNI01000786.1:0-27005 GCA_003990745.1 Jimgerdemannia flammicorona | reverse complement strand
TATTGACTGACCACAAGTCACTAGTCAACATCAAGACCCAGGCTACCCTTTCTCGAAAGCAAGCCAGATGGATGAAAGTCCTCACCAACTTTGACTATGAAATCCAGTACTGCCCTGGTAAGAAAAATATTGTTGCCGATGCAATCTCTAGACCACCTATTGAAGAAGTCATCCAAACTCTCACCCTGGTTACAAACTCCATCATGGAACAAATTATCGCAGCATGTGCTGATGATAAAGAAGCTCAAGCACTCTGAGAAATCCTGAACAGTGATGATGCTGACAAGCATATCTGGTATAATCAATACCAACTCAAAGACAATGCTATCTACTACAAGGACAGATTGTATGTTCCAAATAACCGAGACCTCCGAAGGACTATCCTATTCGAATGTCATGATGCCCCTACAGCTGGACACTTAGGATTTGATAAATGCTATGAAGTTATCTCCCAAAACTTCTATTGGCCCTGAATGGCAGATCAACTCAAGACCTACATCACTTCCTGTAATGCCTGCCAATGGAACAAGTCCTTAACACTAGCAAAACCTAGTCTACTCCACCCTATCCCAGTACCATCCACTAATTGGGAACAAGTCTCCATGGACTTCATTGTACAACTACCCCAAACCAAGAACAGGAAAGACGCAATTGTTGTCTTTGTGGACTATCTCAGCAAACAAGCTTACTTTGTACCAACCACCACCACTGCAACAGCACCGGACATAGCTATACTCTTGTTTGACAATATCTTCCGCTATCATGGTCTTCCTAAGATCATTGTTAGTGACCGAGATCTGAAATTCACCAGCCATTTTTGGAAAGCCCTCCATACACACCTTGGAATGAAACTTGCACTATCTACAGCCTTTCACCCTGAAACTGATGGCCAAACTGAAAGAATGAACCGAACCCTGGAATAAATGCTAAGAAACTATGTCTCCTACAGACAAGATGATTGGCATGAACACCTTACTGCAGTCGAGTTTGCCTATAACAGTAAGCAAGCCTCTCTTGGAATGACCCCATTCTTCGCCAACACTGGACAAAACCCAAACACTCCTCTGACACTCATCCGACCTACTGAAGAACTCTCTACAGTTGAAGCTGTTGAAGAATTCTTACTCCGAATGCGTAATCTAAGCCAGATCGCAATTGAGAACTTATCATGAGCTCAAGAACAACAGTCACAGTATGTTAACCAACATCGCTGAGAAGAAACCTTCGATATTGGAGAAAAAGTTCTATTAGACATCTGAGGATACCGAGTTGACAACCTCAAGCACAGACCATCTACAAAGCTGAACAGCAAGTTCATCGGACCATTTGAAGTCATTTTACAAATCTCTCTGACCTCCTACAAATTGGTGCTACCAGACACCATTAAGATTCACCCAGTCTTCAATGTCCAACGTCTCAAGCGATACAATGACAATGATGATGAACTATTCCCGAACCGAACTACAGAACCACCTGTACCTGTCATTATTAATGACCAGGAAGAATATGAAGTTGAACAAATCCTCAACAAACATGGCCACAAGAACCACCCCGAGTATCTCATTAAATGGAAAGGTTATCTGATCCATGATGCAATATGGGAACCCAAGACCAATCTCCAGAATGCTACTGACTTAGTTCAGGAATATGATTCCTTGAACAACTGAAACTCAAATACTCTAACACCTATCAGTATATAACATATACTACTCCCTCGAACACTATAATTATCATGAACCTAATCAAGAACTCAGCAAGACAGAACAAAATTAGAAGGCCTGATGAGGACGTCGAAAGCTAAGAAGGGGAGAGTTGTAAGCGCACAACCTCTAAGCCACAGAAATCACACGCGATCTCCAAACAAATCTGGAAATCACCTGCAAGATCACGAAGCTGAGTCAAACAGAAGTCACAGTGCACAAAGCTGAGTCAATACTAAGTCACGGAACACAAGATTCACACAAATGGAATCTTACCAATCCAGAACAAATACATATATACCCAGCCTCGAGATGCATCAAAATAGAGAACCAAAATAAACAACATCCACAACTTCCAAACACACAAACATGACCACCGAGATCTACAACTACATCTGTGCTGACATTTGGAATGCCATTGTCAACTGAGCCACACCCCCTCTGCCCCTCATGAATATCTACAGCCAAGCACCTCTCTACTTCATGGAAGTCCGATGGAATGCCCTGAACATGCTTAGTGAGGCCCACCGGATTGGACAAATCTCAAGCTACTACCAGATCGGCCGCCTCCTGGAAGACATGGTTGAACACCACTATGATACAGACATTACCCAGATGTCTCAACACCAGAAGCTCATTGCCCGCAAACACCGAGAACTCTTTTATGAGTACAGCACCTTTATTCCCCGCCTCTGAGTCACTACCAGCGAAATAGTTGCCACCCTGTCCTATGGCCAAATCGACGACATGATATAAGAACTCAACCACAAGTACCTTGAGTATGTTGAATCCACAGACAGAACCTTCCTGCACCCTGATGATCACATCCTGCGAATGCCTCAAGTTGAATATACCATAAAGGACATCTATGATATAATCAACTTCGACAAAGACGAAGCAGAAGACAATAATCCTTCTGATGCCGATATGACCTCAAGCCAAGGATCTCTTCCAACTCTGATCACACTGCCAACTCTGCCAATGAACTTAGAACAGTTCATAACCACGTACAAGACTTATTGAGACAATGACTACTGGCATGAATACTAACCTGCATTCACCCCCGATTACTTCAACTACAATGAAGAGACCGGAGAACACAATCTGTACCTTCAGACAACCCTCGAGATCAAACCAACCACTCCACCACCCGAGTACAAGTGACATGAACCCCAACCGCCAGCATACTACAACCCCACGACTCATAGTACTGTAACCTACAGAAGGTACGCAGACAGCGAATCCGATGAAAATGAAGACGATGCACCACTTCTTCGCCCCCCAACACCTTATCCAGCATACGAGACAGATGATGCTATTCTGTGGGATGGAGATGAAGTCCCAATGTATTATTACCTCAGCGAACAAGGAGAAGTAATCCACGAACCACTCTTCCTAGATGACTACTTCATCAGAAATGATGTTATTGATGGTGATGTCATCGAAGACTACCCAGACAGCACCTAAACCTATAAATAGATTAGCAGTCATAGTATAGTTAGAGTAGCCTTGTACGATGTGACTGTGAACTGACTCAGCAGTCAGACGATCTCTTGACATGTCAGATCACACTTGTACTACGTGACTGCATTCCGACTCAGCAAGGCACTTAGTGCTACACCCATAATTAGCATAGTCCAGATAGCCCCTCACTAGTATAAATACCTCCTCCCCCAGACCTCAGAATCTCAGACCTGAACAATCCGAACACAACTCCTGAGCACTTCCCCATAATACCCCTTCACACAACTACTCCTAGTATACCAAAAAAAAAAAAAAAAAAACTACTCCTAGTATAGCAATATCATGAATAGCGAATAAACCTATTTAATAACCCACAAACTACTCTTAAGTAAATCCGCTCCCTGTTAGGTCTTACTCCTAACCCCATCACGAAATTTCCTAATTGGGTATTGTCTGCAGCGATATGCCAATTCAACTAAGCTGGTCTTAGTTTCTTGAACTTCCTGAAATACGGAAAATCCTGAACATCCAGAACTAGTCCAAAAAAGGACTTTTGGTTGAGACGTCAACCCGATCTTGAAATCAATAAGCATAGAGGACGTACTCCATATGAAATTGATCTTGACCATAAGAAAAAACGGTCTTCCAGAATATCCAGAACTTCCAGAAACTCTTCCAGAACTACGTAACGGTTACCCTAAAAAGCAACCCTCTTACAATATGAGAAAGAACTAGTTAATAATAAAGAATCTTCAGATATAACTTTATAAACTAATTCTAAAAGTTAAAATTTAAAACAAAAAATCTAAGTTAAATATCTACTATATTATAATAGCTAAATTTAATTATATATTTGATATAATATTTATATATTATAAAATTATAAAAACAAAAAATCTAATAATTTTTATAATATAGTGCTTTGCACGGGACGGTGACTGCTCTCTTGCTAGTGTTGACCTACAGAGTAGTACTTTCTCAGATCCATCTTGCTCGTACCGACCTACAACTAAGCGAATGCATTGAACCCAAAGACACCCCTGATAACCCTTTAGACAAAAAATATACAAACTTAGAATGCCCACTGTCCCACGTCACTCCACATCAGAGGAGTTCTTGCTCACTCCGAGAACGTAAGTCACGTAATCACGGCCTACTCGAGTCGGTTCTTCGTCAAAGCGTAGCAACGTGCGCGCTTCACGCTTCATCTCCTGGGTAGTGCTCCTCTAATGAAGCGTGATAAGTAATGACGCCTTTCACAGAGTTTATCAAACTCATGACAATCCACGAACCAACTACTCAAAATTCCCGCCCCGAATCCCTCATCCTCTCTGCCATTTCTCTACCGCACGTTTCCCAGTTCCATAAGTGACCCCACAGGCTCTCGCGTGGATGGTAGCACACGCCCTGCCCAGCGAGGCGGTCGCATCGACCACACCCCATTCACACCGACTGGCGGTTTCCTCGACTCGCGAGGAACTACGCCACCGCAATCTAGGAGGGGATCGGGACCCGTAGACGAGGAATTGCAAAAAATCAAGCGATATGAGGATTTTTCGACCATAGGTGGGTTGGGAATGTGTCTTTTGAGCAGTTTTGTGTGGCATTGAAGCACGGGAGAGCGAGCATTGGCCGTGTGCTGTACGACCTATGATGAAAGCTCTTGCCGTTTCAACTCTCATCTATTTGGGAGTCAAACAGTGCCGAAGAGGAGAAGGAACATAATCCTCCCAATATATATTAATTGCATTTAACTTTATCCACCTGACTCACAGATTGGGTCCAAGACGCGATCCACGAGCGTTACCGCATCACTGCCCTCCAAGAGCAGAGTGATGACTCCTGGAGGTCCTGGGTACGGCTTTCCTACGAGGCCGCGCAGGCGTGGATTGTTGTGTTACTTGTGGGTATGTGTAGTGGGTGCTGTGTTGCTTCGGTGCGGTGCAATTTTTTTTTTGTTATTTGTTATAGCAAATTGCGATGGAGATGGGATGGAGAGTAGTATGGAAGAATTTATTAATGGATACAAGACCACGACCACATTCCATCTCCGCCGCATTGACATCCCACGGCTCATTTCCCTTCATCGGATTCCAATCATACTGTATCAGGCGTAGGCATTGGCCTCAACGCGGCGCTCATCGCGATCGTGACGGAGTGGTTGTCGGACATCAAGATGGGTTACTGCTCGACGGGGTGGTGGTTGAACCAGAAGTTCTGCTGCTGGGCGATTGAGGAACAAGGTATATGCATTGGGGGTCCGTCGTGTCAGGAGCGAGATGTACGAGGTGGTGTACGCGCGATGTGGATATTTCCTAGTGTGTGGCTCTCCTGCGACCGAGTGACACAGAGACATGTGAAGAGAAGGTCTAATTGCATTGAAATGATCACGGAATGCAGGGTCTCAACCAATTAAACGAGTGGCGGGCCGCAAGATTACGTGTAACGCGACGCCACCTGAACCGTTCTTTAGTGGCTCACCCTCCTGATTTGTCATTCTGCAGATGGCTCGTGCCCCCTATGGACGACGTGGAGCGAGGTACTATATCTGGGACGGGAATTCTACATAGTGAATTGGCTCATGTACATCATCGTCGCGGTAAATATTATTGTCGAGTTTCCCTTTCTCTTTGCCCAACCTCGCTTTTCGTTGGATATGAGATCGGGTTCCGCTTACATAAGACGGAATGACGTCATTCGAACTTGCCAGACAACGTTTGCGACGGTATGCGCGTTCCTGGTTAAGGAGTTCGCGCCGTACGCGGCGGGATCAGGTATTTCGGAAATCAAGTGTATCTTGGGTACGTGTCTGCATTTTTTTCTTCTCTCGTTTGACTAAGAGCACGTCCGAGAAAAAGGCCAAGTGTGCGAAGGAAAGTGGATTTGGACTCGCCAACCATCTTTTTGTTCCTTGCACCAGCTGGTTTCGTCATGAAGGGATTCCTCGGCGGTTGGACGCTCTTGATCAAAAGCATTGGACTGGTGTGTACAAACTTGATTCTCTGTGGTCACCAAACATTGCGAATTCATGTCATGCAATATCTGCATGTCATCACCGCTGCTCACCTTTCTTTGTCTTTATGACTTGCCTAGGCTCTTGCCGTCGCATCCAACCTATCGATTGGTAAGGAAGGTCCGTCGGTACACATGGGCTGCTGCGTCGGGAACGTGGTGTCGCGGTACTTTCCAAAGTATCAGCGGAATAAAGGTGCGTTCATAGTTTTTCTTTTTATTATGGTGGCTCAGGAGGAGGATCAACACAAGGCAAGGAGGGATAGGTACATATTCCCTCCCTTTTTGAATGAGCAGGATTGTTCCTCACCAATTCGCAACCCTTTCCTTCCTCTCACTCGAATAGCCAAGATGCGCGAGATCCTCTCCGCGTCTAGCGCGGCTGGTGTGGCCGTTGCCTTCGGTTCGCCCATAGGCGGCGTGTTATTCTCACTCGAGGTTTGTATCACTCGTGGTACGGGATTAGCGCAGCTGGGAGGAAAGGTTCTGGTGTACGTAGCTTATAAGACGGCATACTAACGTAGTCTTACATGCACTCTTCAGGAAATGAGTTCCAACTTTCCTATGAAAACTATGTGGCGGAGCTTCTTCTGCGCCTTGATTGCGACCATGGTTCTGCAGGTGTCTACATTATTACCCTTGTCAATGTTCGTTATAAGAGATCACAATGACATAATCAATTTGACTGTATATATATGGCTCTGTAGGCCATGAACCCCTTCCGTACCGGGAAATTGGTCATGTTTCAAGTCACATACGACCGCGACTGGCACATGTTCGAGGTCATTTTCTTCTCAATCATCGGATTGTTTGGGGTATGTTGAAATTGGCGTTGTATACCTATCATAATTTCGCAGCGTCTCCCAGCTTCTATATTCTTTCATCGTATAATATCGCTTATGCTTTCTATCCATTCTCATCCAGGGTCTCTACGGTGCTTTCGTCATTAAGTGGAACCTTTTCTGGGTTTCACTGCGCAAGAAGCACCTCAAGGACTATCCGATCCCTGAGGCAGCCACACTTGCATTTATCACCGCCGTGATTGCCTACCCAAACGTGTTCATGCGCATCGACATGACTGAAATCATGGGTATCCTCTTCCAGGAATGTGAAGCCGGGACGAATGATTATTTCGGGCTGTGTCAGTAAGTAGTAGGAAAGTTGGGTTCCACAGCACAGGGGATGGGAAGATGGTTCGACTGCACCGACTGCGACGAAAGGCATGCTGCTCATCGAAACATGCATTTCCATTCCTCCACTCTTGCAAGACTCGATCAAGTTTGGAGCATCATCACATTGCTCTTTATCTCTACGCTGGTCCGGACGACCGGAGTCATCGTATCGTATGGGGCTAGGGTTAGCCTTTACCTTTTAACTTTATAGTGATGATCAAGTGGCTTGCAAGAGTCGCTTAATTTTTTACTGTTGTCAACATCATTAGGTTCCTTGTGGTATCTTTGTACCATCCATGGCTATAGGAGCTACATTTGGCCGTGCCCTCGGCTTGGTCGTGAAAGTCTGGCAACAGTAAGTAGCACTTTTGTTTGTTTATCCTTATGCTATGGCTTCCACTAGCCATTCGCCAATGTTCGCCGAGATTTCGCATCAATGGCTCATTTGTATAAAAACGCTACAACTTCTTTCCCTGTCGACTAAAAGCTATAATCCGGGATTCTTTCTGTTCGCGTCGTGTAAACCGGACGTTCCGGTAAGTGTGTTTGTCTCCGTTGTGCCATTCCCTTTACGCAACAAACGCGAAACGGCCAATTGTTTGATTTTATTTAATTATGTGCAGTGTATGACTCCTGGAATGTATGCTTTCCTCGGCGCAGCCGCTGCTCTCTGGTATGTCGTCATTGCCAATGTTTCCTTGTTAAGCTATTCGTGTATGGCTTTTAACTCTACAGAGTCGTGCCCAACTGATCTGATCTTATTGTATCCGCAAACATTTGACTTTTTGCTCCCATGTATGTGTTCATCTTAATCGTCTGCGTCGATATGGCGACGAAAGTGGAGTCATGCGTATTACGGGTAGGTAGCAAGCGAGTTATTTGCATTTTTTTATACCTTTTATGGTAATTTTATCGAATGCGTATCTAATCGCCGACCTTCTCAATACTATCGCGTAGTTTCTGTTGTCGTGATCATGTTCGAACTCACTGGCCAGATCACATATATCTTGCCGACTATGGTACATTGCACTCACCGCAATTTTAAATGGCGCTTTGTTGCCCACTTCTGTACTGACTTCTACACGCAATTTCACAACAGATCACTTTGTTGGTGACCAAGGCTGTCGGGGACTGGTTTGGCAGGGGAGGCATTGCCGATCGGTACATCCAATTGAATGGGTATCCTTTCCTCGACAAGGAAGAACATACATTCGGCGTACCAGGTACGAGTGTATGCGAATCGTGGCAAAGAAAAGTCATGTCCACTCGTTGTATACAATCCACTTTATTTGGCTACCTTGTAATTCCAAACATGTTGAATTTGAGTTCACCATGTAAGGCCCCGTTTTCTCCAAACAGTATCACACGTTATGCAACGCGATCTTATCGTTATGCCTCTAGCTGGCCGAAAGCTGGACGAAATCGGTATGTGTTTCCAGAAGACTCTGCCTTAGACTTTGCGTGTTTGATTTGCAATTCGCATCAGATATGTTTTAAATTTTGTCACGTGTTTCCTCGGCTTTCCATTTCCCTAGAGATGATCTTGCATGATACACAATACCAAGGCTTTCCGATCGTGCAAGACAAGCAAAACATGACTCTTCTCGGTTATATTGGGCGCTCGGAACTCAGATACGCTATTGGTTAGTTGTCCGACCTTTTTATTTCTAAAGTTCTCTGTGGATACTAGCTAACCTATTTTATATATCACGCCATATCTACTCAATTCAACGTTACTCCTTTCAGACAAATCAAAACGGATCCACGGCGCTACTAGTACCGCGCATTGCTTCTTCAACGTCGATGGCCGGTCATCACCGTCCCTGACGAGTGTATCGGACCAAGGTTTCGAGGATAATGGGGCAAACGCCAGATCGGTTGACTTTGGCCCGTACATTGATCACGTGCGTTTTTTATTATATACGGTTTTGGGGAAGGTATCAAGATCGACATCGTGTGGTTTTATGCACCACATTTGACTAACCTTCCTTTGTTGTATTCGTACGCTCATGTCCAAACATATTAAATAGACCCCCATCACGGTGCACCCAAGACTACCCCTGGAGACGGTCATGGATCTTTTTAAAAAGATGGGGTTAGTATATTATTATTGTTGCCCGTTAGACCCACAAAAGTATCAGGCTCACCTTACCGATCGGCATCGTTCATGACATGTTCTTGTTCCACAACCTCGTTCGTTTCGGACAAACGTAGGCCGCGCGTTATCCTCATTGAGTTCGCTGGTCGCCTCGTTGGTCTTGTTACTGTCAAGGACGTACTGAAATATATTGCACGAACTGAGGCACGAGGACGCTCGCAACCTGGCGATCCCGACTACGAGTATGGTGCGAGCGGGGCCGATGCTTGGTGGGAGGAGCGATACTGGGGTATTGGCGGACGCTACTCAAGAGTGAGGCGATCTGCAAACGGATCGTATATTGGCGTAGGTGGTGGGAGCAATGGACCGGCAAGCGTAAGTCCGTCGGCGGCTGGGATAGATCGTAGTAGTCTAGAGAGCGAGGATGTGGAGATGGAACGGTGGAGGGTCTAACTGAATTTGGATAGTAATAGTGGGTTAAAAAAAAAAAAAAAAAAAAAAATTACTTCTTTGCGCGTCGTGAAATATATACATCTCCAACATAGACAAAAGTTATGTATTCGACCAAAGATGAGGACTAAAGTTTGATACAGCGAGACAATGCTTGTATGCATTGTGTGGAAGTTGCAAACGTAAACACTCCATGATTTCATTGTTAGAATGAACAGAGAGAACAGCAACTTTTGCACCTCAAACTCAACTCTTTCTGGCCGATTCCCGATCTGAGCGATTACTATTATTTTATTTTTCCTGCTTCAAGTTATGCGCTTGTCCAAGTTATGCAGGCGCAAAATTACATAACATGGAAGAGTAGGAAATACGTATTAGGTATTATATGTACAGTTAAATATGTCATGTAAGCGGCGGCGGAGATAAGGGCCACGACAATGACAGTATTCGTTACATAACATATCGCTTAAAAAAACGGTTCTCTTCGTCTTCAGATGCGGCTCGGATCGTCCAAATCGAGGCTTTAGGAAAGGCTGGGTCTTCCAGCGCCGCAACGTGTGACGCCTGCTGTTCCTGACAGGGGTGTCCGAGATGCAGAATCTCTCTGAGTTTCTCTTGGAACAGTTGAGCGAGAACCTGTCTCTTACGACTGGCAGGCATCCTTGAGAGTGGGCTCCCACCGCTGACACCTTTGATGACGAGCACCGAGACATTGCTATACCGTCCAGCGAAAGCGTAGTCTGAGTCCGACGTGACGAAGATGCCACCCCCGGATTCGAAGACATACTGCAAGATGGCTTCGTGATCGGCCTGGGCGTGCTTCGACCCGTCGACGAACGTGTAAACGTGCGGACATTCTTTCCCGAGTACGTTTTCCAACTCGGCGGACCAGAGGGGGGTATCGATATGAACGCGAGGATGATTTTGGGCTGGCATAACTACTGCGATGTTTTATGGAGCGATATGTTGGTGCCTAGTTTCCAAGAGCGCAGACGATTGGGCATAACACGGATCAAGGACGTGCGTAACTATTGTCAGCATGTTGGCAAGGTCGTCCGTACACACCTGTATTCACTGGCTCAAGGGCACTTATAGGATACTCTTCGTTGCGGACTTGGTGGGTGTGGGGAGGGGGGTAGAAAGGGGGAGGAGGGTTAACCTGTTTTGCTTGTCCTCGCAAGTGCCCGAACTCTCGCTTTTATATTGTCATATGGATAAAAACGGTCACCGAATTACCTTGGCAGATGACTGCGGGGCTGTGGCTTGAAAGGGAAACTTCTTCACCAGCTCATCACCAAGGTATTATTACTCATGTTACTTTGGAGAAGTGGCGTCGTTCGATTGCTGCATTCTCTAGAGAAAGCTGATCGCGTCCGCATATCTCCTTCTGGGGGGAATAGTTACACGTAAATGAAATCCTTCCACCGCCGATGCTTTGGGCATGTAAATTTTTGACATTGTCATTTGTTTGCTTACAAAACAAGCCCTTATCTAATGGATACCGTCATAGATGACGCCCAGCCGTCAATATCTTCATTTGCCCCAAGAAATTCCGCAGTAAAGAGACAATTATATATTGGGGCGCCGTGCGCCCACATTGTCTCGCTTTTTAATCCACGCTCAATTGCCAGCGGGCCAAGGCAGTTTGAAATCCAATGATTTCGGGGCGAGGGCTGGCCCCTTGGCAGACGAACCAATCTTCAAACCGATTCTGGTAATGGGTTCGTAGTGTCCTTCGCTCGAGTTTAGTTTGAACCCGAAGGTTTGATCACTGTTCTCTCACAGATGACCAGTGGAAGTTGGTGATACCGTTTGCATTATAGTGCATGTGAAATTGTTCGGCGATCTTCAATCACACCGGAAGCTATGACATATCGTCTACAAGCCTTTAATCTCCAAAAATGGTGAAATACAATAATTCACGGCTCCGGCTATTTATTGATCGGAAATTGCATGTCAACTGATCCACCCTTGACAGGACACTGGCACTACCATCCGTATTGCCGTATTACACGTCTTGGCTCTTGGCTGCCGTCTACTGCAACGTCCGGGCTGTACTGCAACAGTCGTCTAGGATAACCTGTGAATCCCCAAGTCGTTAAGTTTGATTCTGTCAGGCTCGTAGTTGACAGTGTTTCTTGTTGGGCCACACACCATAAACAAGTCAAACGCACAATTCGTTTATCTCGATGTTTGATCTTCTACGCCCTTACGCTCTTTGGGTTACGATGCGAGTCTTATCTTGATCGATCATTTGGTTACAGTGTCGCGTGGATCCCATTTCAGTAATCCTGCGAGCGGAAGCGATGATCAACCGCGGGGTTTGCGGAAGCGATAATCCAACCGCGGGGTTTGCGGAAGCGATGATCAACCGCGGGGTTTGCGGAAGCGATGATCAACCGCGGGGTTTGCGGAAACGATTATCAACCACGGCCGTGACCAATTGAATGGGAGTGAGGGAAATGCGGAGTTCTCCCCGAAGCAAGAATTATAACAAACAACCCAAATTATCGGGTCTTTTGTGCGCCTCTTCCTTGGAAAGTCTGAATTATGAGGTTGAAGCCGTCCTATTGTGGAATTTCGCATTAAATGCGTTGAATGTCAAATAACGAAAGCTGTTGGATTGTGCTGTATATTTAGTATTATCTGGTCTGTGCAGAACAAAGTACGCGTTGCCCAAGAATTCCAGTCAGTTGCGAAATCTTGAGAGAAATCGAAGCTTCCGAAGAGGATTGTCATCAGCCCCAAACACAAAAAAGAGAAAAAAGAAAAAAAGGAAAACTGGTTCTCCCTTTGGACACACAACACCAGAATATTCCAATGTAATATCTATTATGTCACTTTGGAAAAAGTAAATGTTTTCTATTTTCTTTTTTCCTTCTCCTAGGTAATAGTTTCGCATTACATTATCACTGTCGCCTCCTAAAAGAAGATGAGGACCTATCATTCGGTCCGCCCATCGCCCTCATCCCTGCCGGCATGCCAGGCATCCCACCCGGTATCCTCTGTGGTGGCGGCGGGCCCTGGGGCCATTTAGGCGATAAAGGTCCGCCACTACCAGCAACAATATCGCCTCGGCTACCTCTCTGTTGTATCTGGTGATCATAAGGCCCGCCCATAGGCGGTGGCGGGCCCATCGTCGGGTAGAATCCAGGTGGACCATCGAAGTACGGGCGCATCCCAAGGGTATCGTATCTTGGGGGCGGAGGTCCCGGGTACTCTGGACGATCATCCATCGCGCGACGATCGAAATCGGACGGATATTTAGGCATTGGCGGGCCCATGAGCTGCAGCGGGATGCCCGACACCGCAGCGGCGGCAGCAGCTGCTTCGGCATTCCACGCGGCGGCGGCAGCGGGAAAATCCATCGGTTTCCCGTAGGCCCAAGCACCCATGCCGTCCATCGGGGGTCTCGGCATTACCATGTTGCTGCGCCCTGCGCCTCCAACCTTGCGAGTTCCAGCAGTGGCGCCGGCTCGAGCTCCCCTTGCTGACGTCAGCGGTTGTCCAGACGCCCCAATATCTATCGATCGGCGGTTGCCAAGACCGGGTTTCTTGGATGCATCTGCTGACGAGGGACCAGCAGACGCTGGTCCACCACCTTTAGTGAAATCGTCGACGTGGACTGAGGGCGGGCGGCTTGTATTGGCTTTCCGATTGTTGTGTATGCTGCGGAACTCGTTCTTCTGATAGGTTTTGCCGCCTCCAATGTTTTTGCCGCTCTTGGCACCTGCCTCTGACATCTGACCTCCCTTTTTGCCAAAACCTGATTTACCCATATCAACCGATCTACGCATACGGTTAGAAAGTGAAAAATCGGGGAGTAACCCTTTAGCAAGTTCTTCAAGGTCAACTTCCTCTTCGAGAGTAGCAAAAAGACCGCCGTTTCCGTCGTCTTCTCGGCCGTATGGGTCATCTTCCACGTCATAGAAGAATTCTACATGATCGTCAGCTACAAGGTATATTAGGACCAAAAAAAAAAAAAAAAGTGATTGGATGCAGCCATTAGAATTTAATCGCAAGCCAAACATGACTCTGTTAATAATATGAAAATACTATTACGTACCCAGATGCGCAAGTGGACTGACAGAGGCAAGCAATTGCGCGACACTCCTCGTCTTCCCACCCTGCTTTCTCTGCCCATCAACTTCCTTCAGCCGCATCTCAATCTTCGTCTTGACTACGTCCGCAAACCCTGCGGTAGAGTCCTCTCGCCGCCGCTGTCCAGCCCTATGATCTAAATTTGGCTCCGCCATAACAATCGCGTCTCTAACCCATTCCAACAACCCGCACCCCATTTCCCACCATGTCATCTCGGCCACATCACCCCGTTGCTCCCCCTCATACATAATGTCTTTCAGTTTATCAACTGCTTGGTTGTAGCTATCGCATCTTTCATGCTGGTCCGCACCCGCACCCTCAATGAACATGTGAATAGATTGCACGAGACTGTCATGGTTCAGGGCATGTTCGTCGTGTCTCGGTGACTCGTCTTCTGGTCGAGAATCGACTTCATGGGAAGGAAAGATGGGATGCTCAATGAGCCGTCGGATAAAGTCGAGACTGTGGAAAACGACGTTGATGATGTAGCGCGAGTTATGTTGAGCTGCGGGGTCATCGAACGAGGATGTCCCCGACAAGGAAGTAGTGGAAGAGATAAGCGAAGACGGGATCCAGTCCACAAGAATACCAAGGACGCTAGGTAGCTGCGAGTTACCCAGTAAGATAAGTGTGCCTGTGGACGTGTGCAATAGCGGCATGATCGTGTTCAAAGACAGCGTCCGCAATCGTTCATCATCGCGTATACAGTGCAAAAGGAAGTCGACAATTGCCGTCATATCCATGAGATTGAGAGCGTGATCGTCCGTTGCCGGTGGGATGCGAATATTCATCAACACGTCAATGATTTCCAATGACAAATCGACCGCGCAATGCGGGGACTTGATGGTCTGCATCACGTCCAACAGCAGTGGAATCAGCCTGATTCCCAATGAATACGACGACGATGACGCTCCCACCACATTCGTAAACGAATCACCCTCCTCTGCCAACGCAGTCTCCAGCAAATACAACCTGCCAACAGGCCACGTATCCAGCACGGTCAAGAGGCTCAACCACCTCGCGACAACCGCCATCTGCTGTTCGATGTCCACCGACCGTTCCTCGACGCCCTTGAAAGTGACCCTATGTTGTATCGGCTGATGCTCGTCCTCGGATCCCCTCTGCTCGACCTCTTCTTTGGCGAACACGACCTTGAGCTCCCTCAGTCCATCATCCAAACCGATAACCAACGCCCTGATGAGTTCCCGGCTGAACCCGACATCCGCATGATCCAGATCCACCATCTGCACTACCAAGGACCTCAACGCGAGGTGCACACTCTTCACGCTACTCGCGCCCAGCATCCGCACCATGCGCACGATATCCACACGAGTCAACAGCACCTGCTCTAGCCAGTACTCCCGCAGCGGTATAGCGTCCTGCTGAAGATCGCGCAGTTGTTGCGCCGTCGGCGACGTTGTCGACGGTAATGTTGTGTGCCGTAATAACGGGGACCGCGCATCGTACCCTTCTCGCGACATTCTACGAAACTCGCCAGACGCCGCGTTATGTTCGTCCGACTTGTCCATTGACGCCGCGTCCGGACCCTCGTCGCCGCCCTCCGTCCAGATGGGTAGCGGCACCGGCAGGACTTCTTGCAGCACTTGCAACCCACTCAGGAAATTCTCGGGAGCCTCGAGGAGGAATTCGATCGTGGTCTTAAGGATATGGTGACCGGCGAATTGCGAAAATAGCCACGGCCCAGCCGCCAAGCTAGTAGTATGCCTGTCGCCACCGTCTTCATCCGCGTCCACGTCCATCTCGCTCGTTCCCCTCGCGCCCTCACCATGCACTTGCGCACCTGTCCTGCCATTCAATGTCACGATTGACCCCAACGCCCCCATAGTCCTGAACAACATCCCACGTACGCGTGCGACCACCGCCGTCTGCCCCGTCTTCGGTGCCCTGGATTCCAGCATCCCCGCCACCCCGCCGCTATAATACGCGCCGAACTGATCGGACATTCGCCAATCCATCCGATCGAGCGCCGACGCCAGCGCTAACAGCGAGTTCAACGACAACTTGAGGACCGATCCGGTTTGCGAAGGAAGTGGATTATCCAGGCTCTCTCCATTGCCAAAGATGTCAACGAAGTGGCGATTTCGCACGGACGACGATGGCGGGGACGAAGGCGGCGCGGGTGGGTCCTCCTCCGGCGCTGTATTGCCGTAGACGAACCGGAAGATGCGCCGAGCGAGCAGCAGCTCGCAGAAGACGACCTCGAGTAGCATACGTCGCAGTTCCACGGCTTCGACTGAGACAACCGAGTGGGCATGCGAGATGTACGACGGCAACGCGCTGACCGAGCCGGCGGAGGACGTGGATAGCGTTGCCGTTGGGGCGCCCGTCAGTCTATCCTGCGCATCATTAGGGTTGGCATTTTGCATGCCCTTCCCCTGGTCGCCCTCATGCTGCTGCTCCCTACCGGGGGGCCCGCCAACGCCTTCCTCCATATCGGGTGTTGAGAAGTCAACCAACCTTGCCAGCACGTCGGCAGCGGACCTCATCATATTGAAAAGGAACACCAGTAACCCCTCACCGTTGGGATTCATATCCTCGGGCAAGGACATCATGACCTCCATTATTCCACCGTTGTCGGTGCCCGTCGAGTACGAATGCCTAATGAGGATCCTCAACGCGAGTAACACTTTGGGGACGACATGCAAGTCCTGTAAGAATTCGTCCGCGTGCGTCTCTTGCACGGTATAATGCTTGTTGTTATGCACCAGTAATGTCTCAAGCACGCCAAGGATACCCGCTCTGGCATGCCAAGCGGCGAGGGGGTCAAGCCAGGGTCGTAGCGCCGAATCGGCGTGCACGAGCGGCGACACGAGATCGAAGACGACAGAGTCCAACGTGAGCGCCAGCGACAGCGGGGACTTTAGGACGACATCGAGTAGCTCAAGGGCGTATCTCGCTATGGAGGACGAGGATGCGGACGCGAAGGAAACAACGGTCGAGAATGCATCGAGATGAATCACCGCGGTCGCGACAGCCTGTTTTCCGACGGCGAAGATGCAGGCGTCGACCAGCGCGCCCAGGAGGTACAGGATGCGGTCCTCAATTTCCTCCCTCGTCGATCCCTCCGCAAGCGGAGCCTCAACTTCGATTCTCTTCGCGTCCAGCAGGGCTTCGACGCACGCGACGGCGTAGGCCTGGTACGCGACCATCATGACTGTCTGCGCCGATTCGATAACGGCGACGTCGAGGGCATCGTTGCCGCACTCGTCCCCGCGCACAGCGCCAAAAGTTTGCATCTGGAGCGTCCGACGTACAGCTTTGGCATCGTCGTCAACGTCATCCTCGGTATCGCTCTCATCATCGTCGCCTTCATCACAATAATAGTCATAATCGTCATCATACTCGCCACCAGCTACCATCCCGCCACCCCTTCCCCCGCGCACATACCCGCACCACACGTCTGTCACCCCTGGCATACGTCTCAGCTCGTCGACAAGCAAAATAACCGCCGCACCACCATCATCCTCCAGCATGGGCTCATCGAACAACAGGCTTGCCCAAACGCTCAGCATCCTCTCCCTTCCATCAACTTCTTCCTCCTCTGCCCCACCATCAAGCTCTCCCGCGGCCCCGTGCCCCTCCTCGCCCTCCATCCCGACGCGCTTCCAAACTTGCTCGGCGAGGAACATCATCCCGTCTCTGGTCCCAACGAGTGTGGCACAGAACCTGGCGACGGCGGCGGTCACCTCGGCGAGCGCGCGGGGGGATCCACGGACGAGGTGCGAACCGAGCAGGACGGTCAGCGAGGGGAGGAGCCGGCGCGTGGTCATGTGGCGGAAGCTGAGGATCGACGGCGCCGATATGGGGTGAAGATTGGCGGTTTTGCCCGTGACGGAAACGGCGGCGGCACTGACCATCGCGTGGTCCGCCAGCGCGGCTTTCTGCAGCCTCTTCAAGCACCTCGATATCTCGCCCGAGATCTTGAGCGCGGCCCTCTCACGATTATGATAGTCTTCCGGACTCTCCGCCACATCACCGGCTTCGGCCTCGGCCCTACCATGTGGCAAATTCTCGTCCCCCTCATCCATCTCCATCTCCGTCCTTCTCCTCACCTCCAACTCAACCATTCCTTCTTCTTCCTCCGTCCTTCCCCCACCGATCTGCCTCTCGACCCTCTCCTCCGCCAACCTCTGCACGACAGCGCATGCCTCATAGACGCTCGCCTTGCGGACGACGCGCTTGACCTCAGCGGCGACGCGAGTGGGGAGTGGAGCGTCCTCGACGAGGGTAAGAATGTGGCGTTGGAGAAGGGAGGCTGCGGTGGAGGAGGGGAGGTCCCAGCCCAGAAGACGTTCGACGACACGCGGGTCGTCCATGCATTCGAGGAGGCAGGTGAGAACGCGGAGACGGAGAAGGGAGGTGGCGTGTGGAATGTGCAAGAGGGAGACGAGGCGGTTGATGAGGTTACGGGCCTGGTCAGAAAATTGAAAGGAGGGAGGTTGTGAAATCCATATAGGATGATAGAAACGACATCCGCACACTTATCAACAACACGGGCACTCGTATTGGCAACATCTAATTACACACGAGTGTTATAGATACTTACCAGCACAGTTTCAGCAACGTCCTCTCCACAAGCACACATCAGCGAGATCAGTGCCAAAGCACTCGAAAGAAGCTTCATGGAGCTCTGTGGATAAGCAACGGAGCAGAGGCGCGAAGGTGGTTAAATATAAACAAAGAGTATGACATTAAGTAATGAGCACCCTTAGAGATTCCCAGAGACATATACGACCCAAATACTAAACCAATCAAGCTACCTTGCCCAATCGCATGTCCATCGCCCAGCTCACACCCGCGACGATCTGATCCATCTCACCTGGGGTGAGAGTAGGGATTTAAATAAAAAACCAGAGGTCATTCACAGTACCTGTGAATTCGCCCCAACCAACCGAGAGAACAAAGCATCCTCCTTCCTGCTCCACCCCTCACAATTTTCTCCCCTATACAAATCGTCTTCCACGCAACCTCATCCCACAACCCCCCAAAAACCCCTCCAAACCCCAAAAACCAACTTCTTGCACCCTTTGCTCACCTCCATAATTTACAGGCGGCACCTGTCTCATGGCGAAAACTATGCCCTCGACAAAACATCCTGCCACGTCGTCGAGGTCGTGCTGGAGGGCGTCCTTGTCCTTGGCGTCCGGGCCGGTGGAGGCGTCAGCCTGGTGGCGAGTGACGAAGCCAGAGATTGTGCCAGCAAGGCGCTGCAGGCGGTCCCACGAGTCCCCGGAGGGGGGATTGAGGCTGGCGTGCCGGAGGAGGGTGCCGGAAGGGGAGGGGTGGTACTAAAGTGCGGGAAAAGATCAGAGTAGATGGATTGAAGGGTGTCAGGGCGTGTGACATTGAGGAGGCACAGGGACAAAAGAACGTGCACATAAACTACCCATGGGCCACTCGATGGCCACACCAGACCATGATCTCCCCCTCCTGTACTCATACTCACCGCCAACAGCGTCTCTCTGATACCCACAATCTCGCTCCAAGCCCTCAAATCCAACGGATCGACCACACCAAGCCCTGCATTTCTCCTAGGGCGCACCTCGTCCGTCGCCATGGGTTCAACAAACGCAGCATCATCTCCCGCCGGCCCGACAACCTCCTCCATCTCCGCATCACCCATCGCGTCGCCTGAATGTCCTGCCGCCTCGTCCATGCCCAGATCCTCCTCCTCGCGATGTGGGTGGGACAGCGAACGGTCGCGGTGGTGCTGCTGGACGTGCGGTGAGTTCGGGGAGAGAGTGTGCTCTGTCGAGTGTGGTTGCAAGTTGCGCTGGCGGTGATCCTCGTCGCCAGCCGGCCTGGCCTGTGGTGCGCGAGATTGAGGAGGCGAAGACGTGTCCGTGTGCGTGGGCTCGTGCTGCGCATCCGACGAGGCCGAGGTCGGGGTCGGGGGGACATCCTTCGCAGTGTATTCCGGGTTGGCGATCGCAATGTTAGACCCACCCCAACGAGATGCAGAGGGACGGTCGCGTGGCTTCGGAAGCGGGGATGAGGAGTGTGGTGCTGTTGTTGTTGGGCTCGTTTGAGGGGGTTGCAGGTGTTCTTTTGATTTGTCGTCCGCCGCGTCGTCCTTTTCCTTTTCTTGCTGTTGCTTAGGCAATGGTGTTTTTATCACGTCTTTGGAGGCGCCAATTGTGGTTGTCGGGCCATTGCCCAGCTGCCTCGGCACGGATCCGTGAGACGCCCCGTTGGCGGGTGTGGTGCCGTCGAGGACAGCACCGTAGATGCAGAGGGTTAGGTGTTTGTAGCTGCCGCGGATCATGATGAAGCGCGTGAAGACCTAAGAGGAGAGAGGGAGTCATTTTGGGAACATTTGGGAAAAGAGCGGAAGAGTAAGACACATACCTCCTTGCCACCTCCAACGTCGAAGGCCTGGTACCCGTTTGTTTCGTCAAAGTGTATATTTACAGCATGGAGATATTGCTGTGTGGGCCGCTTCTTTGGTGCATCAGAGGATGCAGGTGCGGCGGAATGGGAAGGAGGCTGAAGAGGGGAGGTGTGGACAAGCAGCTGGAGGTTGAGGTTGGGCGGGAAGGTTTGTCCGACACGGTCGACGGTGGTGAAGGGTTTGAGGTTCTTTGGTACAATGCGCAGATCAGAGAGGACAACCTTCTGGTTGAATCTGATGCACTCGATGGTGTCTGGGGCAGTGACTGTTGGAGATATTGTGCCAAAGTAGACGAGGACCATGTTGCGTGCAGATATGTGATGTAGTCCCTCCCTTTTTTTACGTGGAATGTACCGATGACGTCACCTCATTTCCGCGTCAAGCTGTCGCCCATTCTGTATATGACGGATGGGCAGAGACGCTAGGAATTTTTTGAATCCCCATACTCTATAAAGGGATGGGATGGGATGGGATGGGGATTGTAAAATGAATTAAATGAATGGGACTATTCATCGGATAAGGCGCGATGGACACTCACAGAGGCGAGCAGATGTATGGAAGGTGTTCCGGCGAAATTCATAAACTTTTGGATAGAGTTCCTGCGTTGTGCTGGATCCTTGAACCCTTGGGCAACCAAATTCACGAGTACTTCCGAGGCTAGCAACGGTATGGAATTTCTTGGCTTGAATGGTGCGCTCCAACGACGTCGGTTTCCGCCAGGTGCTTCTCGTGCCGTGCGGCCACGCGAATTAAGTGGCTTGAAAGCAGCATATATATTTCACCGATCGCTGTGGCTTAGCTCTGATCCAGAAAAAAAGAAAAAAAATCTGGTAACACTCCTTCCGTGCACACCTGCTATGCCGTCCCAGAAGAAAGGGCCGAAGCCAGCAAAGGGCTTCAAGCCGAAAAAAAACACAAAGCCAGCACATCCTGGGAGAAAAAATAAGAAGAAGGATAAGGTGAGCCATACTTCACGATGCCACTATCCTCCTCGGCTGATATTAACTTCTCGGTTTTTGCTTGGAAAATCACTCTAGTCCACCAAGATACCCAATAAGGTGATCACACCTGTCTCACATGAGGAAGAGGACCCTGAGATTTCGGATGAGGACTTGGAATTTTTTGAGGAACACGACGAATACTCCAACTTCCTGACCAGCCTTGATACCACCGCTCTCTCAAAGTATATATTGCATCATCTAACGCAGTGTCTGGCTCATGCTGCAATTGATATTAACCTCCCAACCTTAGAAATGAAATCATCAACGCGAAACGCCCAAGCTCGAAGCTGACCAAAGACGGCTTCGCCGTACCCGAGCCGACCGCGTTGTCGCCATCAGACGACGAGGATGGTGCCTGGTCCGATGCCAGTGACGAGGATGCGAAGGCCGGGTTTGGCGGGTCGGACGAGGAGCAGGAGTACGAGCTCAAGGCGCGCAAGGTGGCGAGCGATTGGACACGCCGGGACACCTTCACCAAGCTGCCGATCAAACTTGCGAACGGGAGGGTGATGCAGCAGCCGGAGACGGAGGTGATGGAGGAGGATTCGGATTCGGGTGCGGGCGCGTTGGAAGAGGAGAATGCGGACGGGCAGGAAGAAAATGAGGCGATACGGGAAGAACGCGACGAAATGATGTTTGTGCCGACCGCCGCGGGAGGATTGGACGACGCGAAACCGATCTCGAAGAAAGCGTATCTGTTAGGGAAAAAAGAACTGTTGGCGGATATTGCCCAGAAAATCATCGAGAATCCGGAAGGGAATGTTTGTATTTTTTATTATTTTATTATATTTTTTGATCGTCGGTCAGAGATGTTCATTTTGATTGTACACTTTTCTGAACAGATTGGCCAGCTGAAGCGGCTACGGAAAATCTCACAAGACGAAAACCAAAAGGTACGCCAGCTTGCGTTCCTCACTCAGCTGGCTGTCTACAAAGACATTATCCCCGGGTATGTTGCCTCCCATCTTGGCGAATTTTCCCCTTTTTTCTCTTTTGCGGAATGAGCAATGTATGCGGATGGTTTAGTTTATGCGGTTGGTTAACTTTCGACTCCTTGCTAACCACCCATACGCATCATTTTGTACTGTTACGCCAGGTATCGGATACGTGCGTTATCGGACAAGGAACGTACGGCTCAGGTTTCCAAGGACGTTAAAATGCTACGTAATTTCGAACAGGCATTGCTGGTCAACTACCAAAACTACTTACAGGATCTGGAGAACGAGTCCAGAAGTAGGTGACTTTTTTTTTTTTTTTTTTTTTTTTTGCGCAAAACGACCCAGAATTGAGCGCGCCAATCGTATGGATGTAAGGTCTCATACCTTCACTCAATTGTCTTGTGTTTGCATACTATCTAGTTTTGCCTTTGAAACCCAAGAGCGACGAAGTGCCAGCAGAGGAACCCGCCCAGAGAGATGAAGCTGTCGCGTTGGTCGCCGTCCGGTGCATGTGCGACCTGTTAACGAGCGTGACGCACTTCAACTTTCGCACCAACTTGATGACCGCTATCGTGTCACGGATGAGCACAGTGAAGTGGACTGAGGTAACTACATCTCTTGTCGCACGTAATATAAAGCGTAATCTCCTCGCCCGATGAACATAACTATGCTTCAACCTCCACCCCAGATGTTACCCCTCTGCTGCGACGCGATCATCGACGTCTTTCAGAACGATGAGTCTGGTGAGGCTTCGCTAGATGCGGTGAAGGTGTTGACACGAATGGTCAAGTCCAAAGGGTACATCGTGAACGAGGCCGCTCTGAACACGCTACTGCACCTTCGGTTAAGGGAGGAATTGGTGCCACGGTCAAAGGCGGAAGCGGAGGCCAAGCAAGCCAGGAACCTGAAGCGGAAGAGGCAGGAGCAACATAGGTCGCGGAAGCAGCGAAAGATAGATAGTGAGAGGAAGGAGGTTGAGAAGGAGCTAAAGGAGGCGGAGGCTATGGTGAATAAGGAGGAAAAGGAGAAAATGGTGGGTTCTTTCTCTTTTTTTGGGGGACGGGGGAAGGAACGGAAAGCGAGTGTACGGTGTCTGGACACATGGCTTCAGCCAGTTCAATCCGTTATTTGGCCGCCTAACAATGCGTCAATTCATTAATATATTGTCACAGCAAACAGAAACCTTGAAACTCGTATTTGCGACGTACTTCCGAATCCTAAAACATCAGAAAACTTCTCCTCTACTTCCCGCCGTGTTGGAAGGCCTAGCCAAGTACGCCATTCAGACTTGTCGGAATGACATATATCATTAATCTTATAATGAGCGATAATCTCACAAGGCTCTTGTTCCATTTGTAGGTTCACGCATCTGATCAACGTGGATTTCTTTGAAGACCTGTTGGAGGTTCTAAAAAAAATAATGATGTCACATGCCAACGATTCGTTAGAGCAAGACGACGTCTCGCTATTCAAGTTCGATACCCGTCGGAGTCTTTTGTGCATCATCACCGCGTTCAAATTGCTCTCTGGACAAGGTAAACATCTCCCCTTTAAAGATTGGTAATTCTCAGATACTTCACTAAAAAAAATCACGTACTCCATGCCACGAACCACAGGCGAGGCATTCAACATTGATCTTAAAGATTTTTACACGGAGATGTACTCCATCCTACTCCCGCTCTCGTACAACACCCGGCTCGAGGACATGTCACAGCGGAGTCTGCATGACGAAGCGCTGCCAGCGAAGGTCGAATCAAAACACAAACAGGCACACACTGCAACCGAGGAGGAGTTGATGTTGATGGGATTGGAACTGCTGTTTTTCAACCGGCGGCAGGTACGTCTGGTTGTCAGTTGCGAGAAGGATTGGAATCATTGTAGGTCGCTAATACCCTTTTTTTTGGAACAGAATCAGATCCCCAAGGATCGGGCGGCGGCGTTTGTCAAACGTCTTGCGTTGACATCACTGAATATGCCCAGCAAGACCGTCGTTGCATTGCTAAACTATATCAGAAAGCTGCTAATGGTATGGATATGTGTCTTAGAATTGCGTTTGTGTTCTTGTTTGTATTTTATGCTGTTTTTTCTTGCGGGCATAACACGCCATTGTACTGGGCGTGAGTTAAATGCAGATTAAGCATCGATTATGACGTTCGGACATCCATCTAATTCTATGCTCCCTGTTTGGATCTCAGAGACAACCCCTTCTTGACGCTCTCCTGTCATCGGAAGACAAAGCGGGCAATGGGGTGTACCTGTCGGTTTTGGATGACCCTGAACTCTGCAATCCTTTCGCAACAAGCTTGTGGGAGCTGCAATTATTACAGGTACGACGAAACTGCGATTACACGTTATTTTCTGGCAGCAGATTGCCTCTCATCGAATCACTTCCATTCCTACAGATTCACTATGATCCCAAGGTACGCGGGCTGGCGAAAAGCCTTTCCAAGTTTGAGCCAGTGGGGAAGGTAGTTGGGGCATAGGAGAATCCATCATAGGTTATTTGTAGTATGGTTATTTGGTATAATCAGAATATGTCATCTTGATTATTTTCTTCTCTGAACAATAATCTATAGCTATACTACTTTTTAAATATAATATCTTATCATATTAATAATTTAAAATATTGATAATTTAAAATATTGATAATTTGTCTCATAATTATTAATAATAAATATTTTAATAATATATATTAGTAATTATAGTAAGTAATAATAAATAATTACTAATTAATATATAGTACTTTTAAATAAATTAAATTAATTCAAATTAAATTGAATTAAATTAAAATTAATTCAAATTAAATTTGAATCAAATTGAGATTTAATTTAATTTAAAATTAAGAGTTAAATTTTCAACTTAACAAAAATATCCAAATATAATAATCTTTATTATATAGATTTACTTAGATAAAATAAATCTAATAATTTAAAATTTATCAAATTTGAATATATTTTTATTAAGTTAGTAAAGTTTAAAAATTTAAAACTCTAATATAATAAAATTACACTTCAATATCACAAAAGATGATGTCATCAAGCTGACATCATCAGATTTATGTTACCAGCAAGGTTATATACTGGAAAACTCAGAAATTATAGTGATTCTACACTAACCTCAGCTCTCTTTAGCTAATGACATTATAGTAATCATACTAGTCTCTATACTAATTTATATATAACTTCACTGACATCACTATAGATATGCCTCAAAAATAGACTAAGGATACTAAAAATAGAATATGATTAAATTAGCCTATGATTTTATTAATATTAAAAACTAAAATAGTCTATAATATTACATATCTAAAACTATAAGATCAGAACTAAACTCTAAAGAGTTTAGTATTATATCATCTCTCTGAGAGAGGTAGTACTTCCAATAAATTAAATCAAAGGTCCAATTTGATTTAATTCAAATTGAATTAAAGATTAATTTGATTTGAGATCCAATTTGAATTCAATTTAAATTGATTTAATTCATTTGAGAGTACTAGAAAGAGTTACTTAGTGCTCTGAATAAGCTGATCTGATTTGAATTCTATCTAGATCAACTCAGATAGAATTTGAATCTCATCTAGATTTATTTGAATCAATCATTATTTTGATTTCCAAATTAGATAATTAAATATTTATATCAATAATTTGATAAAAAATCATCTAATTTAATAATTTTGATATTATTTAAAAGTCCTTAATAAGGCCTTTCTAATGATATCAAGAATATCACTCCTTTCTCCACTACCTTACCAGTCACAGTAGTTTGGTAAGCAACCTTCCGAGTCCACTTTCTATAATTATTATCCCCTCTACCTCAGGTTGGTTTGCTGTACCTATTGCAAGGCAGTGGGAGGAAGGCAATGGTGATGAGTTGCCTCTTTATTAGTATCAGATCAGTGTCTTCTCCACTTTTTCGCAGTTTCTAGTACCTTCAGCTGCATCTGGAGTATATCTATTTTGATGCAGTGCCTTCTTTCTTTTGCCATCGCTAACAAGATACTATCTCGGTATATCTCGGGCTATGTAGAGAGTTGACTGACCTTAGGTGTCAAGTGCTTAGTGTAGGTTACCTGCAGGTCCTCAATACCTGTAGTGGGGCCCTCTGGCTTTGGTGAGCTTCCCAGTGAGCACAGTTTTGGCATAGGTAACTGCTTTTCAGGTATTATCGGGATAGAAGGGGAGATGGCCATCACAGATAGGAGGAAGGGTGATAATGGTGAACCAGTAGAGTACCAGACTGAGGGTGATCGTCGGGGCTAGAGCAGGTGCTGCTTCAGTGGGGTCTTTTGATTAGTGTGGTACAGTTAAATAGTAGGTGTCACTTTTGACTTCTTTTGGTGATTTGGTGGGTTGGGCTCCAGTCATTAGGGAGGATCAGGGGGCCTGAGGCTACCTATTTCAGGCATCTTGGTTGCACTTAACTGGAACTAGGAGCTGACATGATAATGTGATTGAGGCCTGCAGGCTTGAGTAGTGGGGTATTGGGGGGTCTCCTCCTGCCTCATGTATAAGTTTTTTTTTTTTTTTTTTTTTTTTTTTAACGGACTCATATCTCGCAGATTTTTATTGGAAGGGAACCTAGACTATATAGGCCAAAACCCTCCCCCACCACCCACCAAGCACTGCCCCCCCATTAACCTAGGCTAGTTATTGTCCAG
>RBNI01000785.1:0-27016 GCA_003990745.1 Jimgerdemannia flammicorona | reverse complement strand
AGGCCACAGGGTATCCTTCTTGCATGAGTACTGCTCCAAGGGCTAGGTCAGAGGCATCAGTAGTAACTTCATATGGTAGGGCAGGGTTTGCTGCTTGAAGTACTGGAGTGGTTATCAAGGCATCTTTCAATGCTTGGAAGGCAGTATCTTATTCGGGTCCCCAATTTGCAAGGTTATTGAAGTCTTTTTCTTGTTTCATGGTCCAGAGTTGTTCTTCTTTCTTGTTGTGCTTGGTTATTTGGGTAAGGGCAGTGGCGATTTTGGCGAAGTTGGCAACAAATCGTCTGTAATAGTTTGCTAATCCCAGGAATGACTGGAGGTCTTTCAGCTTCTTGGGTCTGGACCAATCCTTGATTGCGGAGATTTTGCTGGGGTCCACTTTGATTCTCTTTGGAGTGACAATGTGTCCAAGGAATTGGATTTCTTTCAGGAGAAATTCGCACTTGCTGAGTTTTGTGAAGAGTCTGTTTTCTCAGAGTTTCAGTAGTACTAGTTCAAGGTGTTCGAGATGTTCCTCCAGGGTTTTGCTGAAGACTAGGATGTCATCAATATAGATAACAACGAATTTGTCCAGGTATGGGTGCAGGATAGTATTCATCAGTGTCTGGAAGGTTGTAGGAGCATTAGTTAAGCCAAAGAGCATAACCAGGAATTCGAAATGTCCATAGTGGGTTCGGAAGGCTGTCTTATAGATGTCTTCTTCTTTCATGGCAATTTGCCAGTAACCATTTCGCAGGTCAAAAGAGCTCATGAATTGTGGGTTGGTAAGTCTATCGAATATTTCATTGATTCTGGGTAGTGGGCAACAGTTCTTGATGGTCTGTTCGTTGAGGTCACGGTAATCAATGCATATTCGCAGGTCTCCTCCCTTCTTGACAACAAAGAGGACTGGTGCACCATAAGGTGATACACTTGGTCTGATGAATCCTTGTTCCAGGAGTTCATCAATTTCTTTCTTGAGTGCATCGATTTCTCTCAGAGACATGTGGTAGATTGACTTGAAGGCTGGCTTGGCATCTGAAATAGTCTTGATGGCATGATCCACTGCTCATTTGGGAGGTAGGCCTTTCAGAAGCTTCTTCGGAAATATGTCTCGGAATTTCTGGAGTAGTGGTCTGACACAGCTGTCAACTTTGGAAAAGTCTTCTTCAGAATTCTCGGGTTCTCCTTTGGATGTACGGATGGAGATAGCAAAGAGAGGGCATTTTTTGGCCAATTTCTTGAGTTGTAGCTTATTGATGTGGGTGATTTTTGGTCCAGGGTCACTAGAATTGAGTGGTTCCTTTTCGCCTTGCAGTTTGAAGTTGTGGCGACCTTTTTTGATGGTCAGAGAATGGTTTACCCAATCGATCATGGGGTTCTCTTGTTTCAACCATGGTGTTCCAAGGATGATTTCGTTGTCTGGGAGTGGTACAATCTGGAGGGTAACATGTACTCGATAGTCACCAATTCGGAAGAGTAGGTTGCGGACTTCCTTGCTAATGACATGTGAGGTTCCATCAGCTGTGGCAACTGCTTGCATTTGTTGTACTGGGGAGGTGAAGACCTTGAGTCTGTTGGCTGTTTCTTCATTGATGAAGTTGCCTGAGGCACCGCTGTCTATCATAATCTTGACAGGTGCTCGATTGACAAAAGCTTTAAGTGTAAGCAGTTTGTCTGATCCAATGGTGGTGATTTCGGTTGTAGGAGCTTTCCTTCTGTTAGTTCTTCTTTGAGCCAGTTCATTGACACAAGAGAAGCAATCATCAATCATTTGGGAAGAGTACATTCCAATGCCATGGGGGCATTGGCCACTTGGTACATATCCGTCTTCGATTTTCTTATAGAATTGTTCTTCCTTGTTCATAGTAGGTTGGACTGAGGCCTTGTTTGATGAGCCAAATCCTTTGGATCCTCGGATGGTGGGTAGTAGTTCAGGGACTTCCTTGACTGTCAGGGTTGACTCGATTTTTTCGAATAGGATCTGGGCAATACAGAAGCCTATAGGGATCTTGAAGGGTGTCCAACTGTGGTTTTGGATGAGGACAATAATTTCGCCTGTATAATCTTCGTCAATGACTCCTCCTTCTACTGAGAGTCCTTTCAATGCTAGGCTGCTGCAACAGCATATTCTTCCAACATGTCCTTCAGGGATTTGGATACTGATTCCTATGTAGACTTGTTTGACTTCTTGGTTGGAGACTGTAGCTTCTTCAGCTGCATACAGGTCATATCTAGCTGCCTTTTGACTTCCTTTGGTTGGGGCCTTAGCAGTTTGTCTTAACTTGACAAAGTCTAGGGTTCTGGTAGTCAGGTTGTTGAGGTGGTGCAGAGTGGTAACAGTTGCTCGTATTGCTGTTCGGGGTTTTCGGTTAGGGCAGGCACTGGCCATGTGTCCTGTCTTTCGGCAATAGAAGTATGCTCCGCTTCTTCTAAGTTCATTTCTTTCGCCTTCAGTGAGTTTCTTGAAGGTACTCGGCTGGGTGGGTTCATGATTTCTGGGTGTCCATGAAGTGGATGATGAGGGAGCTCGGGATGCTTCATGCTTGGGTTCTTCTTTCTTGGTCCAAGTCTTTTCCTTATTGTTGAATTGTCTTCTGGGCAGAATGGGTCCGGCTGTTAGGATCTGCTTGACCATAGTCTTGATTCTTGCTAGGCACCATTGTTGATGGTCACAACCAACTGGGCGTCCTTGTTCTTGGATTTTTCTAGTAAGCCATTCAGGCAGGGCATCGAATAAATGGTCTGCTCTTGTACCATTTCGTGCTTCGTCATTGGCAATATATCCTAGGCCAACAGTGTTTAGGAGTGACTCAAGTTTTGTACAGAAGGTTTCAAATTCCTCCTTGCCATGTACATCAAATTTGAGGTTGTGAAGTTTTACTCGAGATTCAGCGATTATGGTTTTGCTACAATATTGAGCAATCATGAGTTGTTTGAGTCCAGGGGCTGCAGGATGGGCTCCATATCCTGGGGCATTGTTTGCTGCATTCTGAACAACTACTACAGGTTGGGTGTCCCATGTGAGGGGTTTTTCGGGAAGAGTTCACCACCATTCTTCGGCAGGTCCTCGGAAGAATGTAACAACTTGGCGGACATAGGCTGTAGTGGTAGCAAAGAGTTGTTCCAGAGTGTGGTCTTGATTGTTTGTCAGAATGTGGTCAGTGACTCATTCATTGGTCCATTGATTGGCTTCGAAGTTGGTGTCAACTACACTAATAAAGCTTTGGACTTCTTGTGTAGTACCATTGAAGGTAGGTAGACTCAGATTTTTTGTAGGTCGGGTCTGTTCGGCTAAGGCAGTAATGGTTGCTGCCATTATGGCTACCTGGGCTATAAGATCTAGAATCTGTTGGTTTGCCATGTTGTTTACTGGAGGCGGTTGGACTGCTGGTAGTGGTGTTACTGGTACTACTTGAGGTACTGGTGCAGAGTGTAATGGGGTTCTTTGGGTCTGTGTAAGTTGCTGGAGTAATAGTTGTGGGTCTGGAGTAAGGGCTTGGTAGATAGCTGTCTGTTGCTGTGTAGGTGTGTTCTGTCCTGATGGAAGTTCGTTTCCTTCAGCAGTGTATCCAGGATCGAATTCACTGAGATACTCCTCCTCCTCTTCAGTTTGGTCTCCGTGTACTTGGGTTTGCTCAGCGTCAAAGTAGACAGAATCAGTTGTATATCTGATTTCAGAGAGACTTAATTCAAAGTCAAGTTCTGGTTCGGTATTGGTTTCAGATTCAGGTAGGGCTGTAGCAGGGCCTGCTTCAGATTTGGGGTCAGGTAGTTGATGAAGGGTTTCTCTTGCTTCTTCCCTAAGAATATGGCGGGCCTTGCTGTTCTGGAATCGGTAGTATAACGCGGTCTTGGTCCTGGTGTGGTGAAAGTTGGTAGAGTTGAGCCACTTGGCTACAGAGGCTTGGGCTTCATGAGGAACTAAGGCTAGAAAGGCTGCTGCTGGTTGTCCTAGGTTGCTCGGGTTTGTGGAGCTAACAAAACTCCTGTTGAGAAGGGTAAAGAAGGCTTCTATAAGACCTTCTTCGTCTTGACTTGCTGGGTGTAGTGCAAGGAGTTTGGTGAATAGGGTTTCACCTATTTGCTGGTTTAATCAGAGTACTTCTTTCTTTGAATGAAGCTTATCCCACTTGTTGCAGGTGTGGAGGTCAAATTGTCCTTGTACATCAGGTTCAATTCTCTCCAGATTGTCAGATAGTTCAGAATAAATTCCAGTTCAGAGGTTGGGCTTTATACCAACTTGTAGGAATTCGCAGAAGGGTTTGTAGCGGGGTGAGGAAGTGTCTTGAAGTGGAATTGGATTGTAAACTACTACTACCAAGTTGTAAGAGGGTTGCTTTTTAGGGTAACTATTACGTAGTTCTGGAAGGGTTTTCTGGAAGTTCTAGATATTCTGGAAGACCGTTTTCTTATGGTCAAGATCAATTTCGTATAGAGTATGTCCTCTACGCTTATTGATTTCAAGATCGGGTTGACATCTCAACCAAAGTCCTTTCAATGGACTAGTTCTGGATATTCAGGATTTTCCATATTTCAGGAAGTTCAAGAAACTAAGGCCAGTTTAGTTGAATTGGTATATCGCTGCAGACAATACCCAATTAGGAATTTTCGTGATGGGGTTAGGAGTAGGACCTAACAGGGGCAGGTTTACTTAAGAGTGGTTTGTGGGGTATTTAAATGGATTTATTCTCTATTCATGATATTGCTATACTAGGAGTAGTTGTGTGGGGGATATTTGGGGAAGTATTCAGTTGTGTGTTTGAGTCTGAGATTCTAAGGTCTGGGGGAGGAGGTATTTATACTAGTGAGGGGCTATCTGGACTATGCTAAATATGGGTATAGCACTAAGTACCTTGCTGAGTCGGAATGTAGTCACATAGTACAAGTGTGATCTGACATATCAAGAGATCATCTGACTGCTGAGTCAGTTCACAGTCATGTCGTACAAGGCTAATCTAACTATACTATGACTGCTAGGCTATTTATGGTTTAGGCACTGTCTGGATAGTCTTCGATGATATCACCATCGATTGCTTCATCTCTGACAAAGTAGTCATCTAGGAAAAGTGGTTTGCAGATTACTTCTCCTTGTTCACTGAGGTAATAATACATTGGAACTTCATCTCCGTCCCATAAGATAGCATCATCTGTCTCATATGCTAGATAAGGTGTTGGTGGGCAATGGAGGGGTGTATTGTCTTCGCTTTCATCGGATTCGCTGTCTGCATACCTTCTATAGGTTACAGTACTATGAGTCGCAGGGTTGTAGTAAGCTGGCGATTGTGGTTCGTGTCGCTCATACTCTGGTGGTGGAGTGGTTGGTTCAATCTCGAGGGTTGTTTGAAGGTACAGGTTGTGTTCTCCAGTCTCTTCATTGTAGTTGAAGTAATTGGGGGTGAATGCAGGTTGGTATTCATGCCAGTGATCATTGTCCCAATACATCTCGTATGTGGTTATGAACTGTTGTAAGTTCATCGGCAAGGTTGGCGGTGTGATCAGGGTTGGTAGAGATCCTTGGCTTGAGGTCATATTGGCGTCAGAAGGATCATTGTCTTCTGCTTCATCTTTGTCAAAGTTGATTATATTGTAGATGTCCTTCATGGTATATCCAACTTAGGGCATTTGCAGGATGTGGTCATCGGGGTGCGGGAAGGTTCTGTCTGTGGTTTCAACGTACTCAAGGTACTTGTAGTTGAGTTCTTGTATCATATCATTGATTTGGCCATAGGACAGGGTAGCAACCATTTCGCTGGTAGTAACTCAGAGGCAGGGAATAAAGGTGCTGTACTCATAGAAGAGTTCTCAGTGTTTGTGGGCGATGAGCTTCTGGTGTTGAGACATCTGAGTAATGTCTGTATCATGGTGGTGTTCGACCATGTCTTCTAGGAGGCAGCCGATCTGGTAGTAGCTTGAGATTTATCCGATCCGGTGGGCCTTGTTAAGCATGTTCAGGGCATTCTATCGGGCTTCTACGAAGTAGAGGGGTGCAAGGCTATGGATATTCATGAGGGGCAGAGGGGGTGTGGCTCGGTTGACAATGGCATTCCAAATGTCAGCGCAGATGTGGTTGTAGATCTCGGTGGTCATGTTTGTGTATTTGGAAGTTGTGGTTGTTATTTGTTTTGGTTCTCTGTTTCGATGTGTCTCGGGGCTCGGTATATATGCATCTGTTCTTGATTGGTAAGATTCCGTTTGTGTGAATCTCATGTTCTATGACTTTGTATTGACTCAGCTTTGTGTGCTGTGACTTCTGTTTGACTCAGCTTCGTGATCTTGCAGGTGATTTCCAGATTTGTTCAGAGATCATGTGTGATTTCTGTGGCTTGGAGGTTGTGCGCTTACAGTTTAATTATTTATATATAATATATAAAATATAATAATACTAATACTTGAATTATATAACTAATATTTAAAAAATATATTAATTTTATAGTTTAGTAATTAAATATTTAATATATAAAATATAATAAATAAATTAGATATATAAGATTATTAAAATAATACTATTTAATAGTTATATTATTTTATTAATAATATTATTTAAATTCAATAATTATAGAGTATATTATTATTACTCTAAAGTTAGATTATATTAAATATATTATACTATATTATAATATAAAAATAAATCAGTCATTTAAAATAATAGGTTTTTTATTTTTTAAATTATATATAAATTTTTAAAATAATTTTAAAAAATTAAATTTATAAAATCCTTATTACATAGTAATAATATCCTTATTAGACTATGATTACTTTTCTTATTTTTGCTATTTCAAAAATTCTGAAATAAAATGAGAGTATTAATTCAAGTCAGTCTATCAAAGTAAGTATCTGAGTCTGGAAAATGTCAAGATAATAAAATAAATAAATAAATAAAAACATACATTCATATTTCACAAGAGATTTTTGGATGTGTCCCAATGTTCCACCAAATAAATATATGTGCAAGTTCACC
Source organism: Jimgerdemannia flammicorona (assembly GCA_003990745.1). Classification (NCBI taxonomy): domain Eukaryota; kingdom Fungi; phylum Mucoromycota; class Endogonomycetes; order Endogonales; family Endogonaceae; genus Jimgerdemannia; species Jimgerdemannia flammicorona. The sequence continues at coordinate 20,076 of RBNI01000785.1, read as the reverse complement.
AGGAGCGTCACCTGCATGCCGACCTTGAGTATCCATTCCTGTTCCGCTAGCAAATCATTCTGAGTCCAGATACAAGAGACGGCTGTTTGCTATCTTTAATTTGTTCAATGGAGAAAATATCGGCAGATGCGATTGCTCAACTGACAAAATCTTATTAAATAGCATTGGTAGTTATTGTTTGACAATTTTTTTTTTACTGAGAGGACTACATCTCAAACTAAAAGCATCTATTTCAGTTTGAAATACACATATATACATATGTATTCTTACGTGATATCTTTGTTTTTTATTTTATTTTTAACTGTTGTCTACAGTTGACATTTGATCGGGAAAGGTGGCCTACGCCACCAAACATTACAGCTTCACTGTATTGGGACATCATTTAAGCAATGAAACGAGATGGGCGAGGTTGTGCGGCCTAGAAATTCAGACATTGGCGGGAGGTTTGGGCCAAAATCTTGAGGGATTAGGCACCATCACGACATTCCAAAGCCCGTAGTATACACTCATCGTTTATAGACACTGTCCCTACTCCAAAAAAAAAAAAAAAAAAAAAAAAAAAAAATGCAGTGCGAGATGCAACCCACACACGCAACCCGCCAAAAGAGCTTCCCGCAACAACCAACATACCAATCGCACGTATAGAAAATGTCCTCATGTAGGTAGATACAGATTCATTTTTCGTGTCAAATCAAATCATAACCACCATAAAATTTTGGCCTTACCTATCCCTCACGCCTTCCTTCCAATCCATCTCAACCATCTACAATCCCGCGCACCATGCCATCCAACGCGGCACACCTGGCCTCGGCCCCTTCGGGCGTGGCCGCTTCAGTACGATCCCACCCATAAGCATCGCCCGCCACGGGCATGGACTGAAACACCGCAGAGAAAAATGGCGGAATGCCGGTTGTGACGGTGTTGAACCCGGCGGCCAAGGTCTGCGGCGCGCGCTTGGCGAACGGTGACGACACGGCGAGCCACTCTGCGGCGATGAATTCGTCCGCGCCGGGCGACACGACTAACTTGGGCCCATTTCCATTCCCATTCCTCGCAGCCTGGACGGCGCCAATAATCTTCAACCTAGGCCCAAACGGAATCCCAAGCATTTCAAGATCCGCATGGGTCATAAGTGCGAGCGCATCGATATCAATCTCCTGCGCCTCAAATACGGGCACATACTTTGAGAGCTGGAGAGATTCGAGGAGAGAGGCCAGCGGGGTGAGACGTTTTGTGCGTGGATGCGGGGGGGAGTTTGTCGAGGAGGAGGAGGCGGAGGATTGGGTGGTCGAGGCCGGAGAGGCGTGGAGGTCGAAGGGCGAGAAGGTCGAACTATAGCCCAACCCCGTCGTCGTCATTGATGACCAGTCCGGCCAGGAGATGGGTGGTTGCTGCTGCTGCTGCTGTTGCTGCCGCGACGGCGGTGGAGGTGCGCTTGTGAAGGGCGGGAACCCGTAGCTCAGCGTCGGCACACTGTTCGATCTTCCCGGCAATGCCGGGTAGGGCGGCAGCGATGGGAGTGGCGGCGCGCATCCGTTCCCACCAAAAGGCGACGAGAAGTCAGGACTCTTCTCTGCTTGCCCGAAGTATGGCGGCGGTGGCGGCGGTGGCGGTGGCGGCGACTGTTGGTACTCCGGAAACGCGTTCATGTTGTTCCACCCCGCGAAAGGGGTGAGAGGAGGACCTTCACTGTATCGGGGCCCGAACGTGGGCGGGGGAGGAAGAGGTGGGGGGTTGGAACCCCATATCTGTGGCAAGGATTGGCGGTGCTGCAGGAACGATGGCGGAGCCGTGTAGGCCGTCGCGAATGGCGATTGGAGGGTGGTCGGCCACGGAGCAGAACCAGAAGGTTGAAACGGCAATGGGCCGGGAGTCGGAAGGGAGATGGATCGCAATGACGTGGGTACTTGGGCTTGGTGAGCGTTGGAACCCTGTGCCGGGAGTTCGCCCATCAACTCCGGTTCCTGTGAGACCGGCTCCGGCTCCTCCTCCCACTCCTCGGGAATATAGGCCTGCGTCAGAGCCTTTATTGACACCGCGATCTGATCGGGCTTGGCCTCCTTCACATGCACGGCCATGGAGCCTATCCGCACCTCCTCGTCCTCGTTCACATCCACCCTCGGCTCGTTCGCCCACACCAGACGCTGCCTTGGTTCGTCTGGCCACACCATCTGCGTCCGATCCCGATCCCCGACCTCCATCTCACTCACTGCTTTCTCATCTACCGCTGCCTCCTCCGTCCCTTCCGCCGGTTCCGGACGCGGCTGCTCGCTCCGCTGGTCTTTCTTCTTCTCCTTGCCTGTGTCGTGCCCACTTCTATCATCTGACCCCTTAGCTTTCGCCTTCGTCGCTTCTTTCATCACCTCCTTATGCGCTGCCCCCCTCGTCGTCGCCTTCACCGCCCTCCCGCGTTGCCCACTCACCTGCGCCGCCACAGCTCTCACCTGTGCCTGCACCCTCTCAATAGCCGCGACGCTGCCGCGTCCGTGCGGGGCCCGCCCTCCCGTCGTCGCCATGGGAAGTGCCGCGCCATGATGATTCGAATTCGAGTTTGCGTGCTTGCCACGCTTTTTCCCGCCGCCAACGTTGGTATGGAAATACGGACATCGCGCTCCCGAAGCGCAGGCCACGCCGCGGCACTCGTCGGGGCAGTACTGCATCTGTTCGCCGAGATTGGGGTTCTGCTCGGGCTCGGGCTCGGGCTCGGCCGTCAGTTTTGTGTCCTTTTTCTCTTTCGCACTCACGCCCGCATCCTCTCCATCCACACCCACTCCTTTCTCATCTTCAGCTTCTTTCTCGACTTCTACCTGTCCACTTCCACTCCTCTTCCTAACCACGACCTCGCACGTCTTCTCGACCCTGGCCCACGCCGCCTCAATCTTGGCTACCCAGGCCTTAGAGAACAAATCCGTCCTCCCCCTCACGGCCCTCACAACTTGCCAGCACCTTCCCGGGGGGGTATTACGCACCAGTTCCCACTTCTCTCCACCCCCCTCCTCCTCCTCCTCCTCCTCCTCCTCCTCACCACCACCCGTATCATGCACGAGGGTCGTGATGACGACACGTACCCTAGGGCATTGCTCGACGGCCTTGAGACAGCTCTGCATGACCATGTTGCGCACCGTCGACGAGAGCTGCGCGGGGGGGACAGTCGAGATGAACCGCGACAAAACGGCGCTAGTGCCGCGACAGGTCGGGTCCGTCGTGATCTCGTTGTCCTCGTCCTCGTCCCCATCATCATTTTCCTCCTCTTCCCCTTCCTCCTTAATATCCCATTCCTCCGTCTCTTCCACAACTCCGACCGTTCTCCCGACCATCCTCTTCAATCTAGCCCTCCAGATCCCCAACGTTTCCCTTCCTTCCCTCTGCACCTCCATAACCTTCAGCTCTCTCTCTGCCCTCTCAACAAGCCCAGGATCCAGCGCCTCGACCCGCAACCTCCTCGCCCTAGCCACAAGCTCCGTCATCAGCAACACACGCTCCGTCAGGGGGAGGTTCTTGTTCACGCGCCCAACGACGTCGCGGAGCCGGTACATGGCGTCCTCGAGCGCGTTGCGCGCCTCGACTCTCCGAGCCAGATGCTTTCCCAGCCGCGAAGACGAGGAGGGCGAGTTCGAACCCGCGGCGGGAGGGAGGGAGGGGTCTGAGACAACAAAGGAAGCGTTCATAGAGTAAGGACCTGGGCCCATTGGGTTGAACGCGCGGACGCGGAAACAGTACGCGCCCGGCGGAAACGGTTCTGTAATAAAGAGAGAATCTTTGCCGCAGTAGATAATAGTGAAGGCTTGGGTGGTTGGGAAGGGCATGACGACAGTTTTTGTAGGCGTTGCCTGGTGTGGTTGGGGCAGGGTTGGGTTGTCCTTCGCAGGGAAGGTGGAGGGCACTACTGGAGGATGGACGTCAATGGCGGCGGCCTCCACGATGTAGTGGGAGATACGGAATTCGTCTGCGTGCGTGCAGGCCCACTCGACGCGCAGGCGAGTGAGGCCCTTGCGCGCGCCGGGTAGTGGGGCAGTGGGAAAGACGGTAGGGAGGGTACAGCGGTGGGGTTTCCCGCCCTCGAGGAAGAGGCGTGAGGTGCGGGAGGGGCCGGAGGAGGTGGTAATAGTATTGATGTTGGAGGAAGTTGTGGTGTTTCCTGCGCCGGTTGCCTGTGCGAGTTTCGCGCGAAGGGAGTCCCTCTTGTCCGTCCCTTCTTGGTTGGCTTTGCGGTCGAGCTCCTTCTTCTTGTCACTCTGCATCCAGCGCTTGTGACTTCCAGTCTTGACATAGGCAGCGCGGTACTCTGGATCCGACAGACACCTATACGCGGCCAGCACTTCCTGGTAGGCAGCCAAATCGTCGGCGGTAGGTTGGCGCGGGAGCTTATCCGGGTGTAGGTGGATAGAAAGCTTCTTGTGCGCGGTACGGACGGCGTTAGTGATGGCTTCGTTGAGCTGCTTCCTCTGCGAGTCCAGACGACGGTGATCGAGCTGCAGAGCCTCAAGCTCTGACTGGCGCAAGCGCGCGGACATGCTATGCAGATGGAACTCGGAGGTGAGTGAGGAAAGGGAAAGGGGACCGACAGTCCATTCGGAGCGGTCATCGTCGTCGCGGTCGTCGTCGTCGCGAACGGGAACGCAGGGGAAGACGCCGAAGCCGGCAGAGAGGAGGAACTCGTGCAGCTCGTGATTGCCGTCGGAGACGAGCTCGAGCCCGAGGGCGGGTGGGACGGGGTTTCCGCCGAGGACGTCGTCGCGAAGGCGGGTCTTAAGGGTGTCGAGCTTGGCGGCGATCTTGTCGCGCCGTTTGCGGGACTCGGAGTCGGTGGTGGATTGCTTGCGCAGGGCCTTCCCGAGTTGGGAGATGACTTCGCGTTTCTTGCAGCGCTGGGCCGCGGTCTTAGCGGTATCCTCGGTACAATTCAACACGTAGCGCAGCTCGACGATGTCGGCGCTGAGCTTGAGCTCTTCCTGTTCGATCTCGGACAGACGATTGAGGTGGGTGAACAGGGCATTGTCCTTGTGCAGGGCGAGGGCGCGGAAGTAGTGGAGGTTGGCAATGTTGGAAGAGTCAAGGGTTGGTGGCTGTGGATCGGTCATGGCGGAGAGCTAGTGTTTTGGCTCTTGTGTCGACAAAGTTTCTGTTGCCTTCCACGCGCTGCTATACGTCATCGCCAAATCAGTTAGTTATCATTCTGACATATAGTTGATGTCATCAATGCCAAATTTAATATTACAAAAATGGTTTTGAGTCATACTAAGCCATCAGAGGTACCATTTTAAAAGTGGCCGCCTCAAATAACAAAATGCCTTCAAGAGATAAATAATTTAGGGAAATAAACCTTCACTTTGGCTGATAAGGATCTTCTTGACCGATGTTTTCAAAAAACGTGACTGCTATTTTATTAGGTGGCTGTGGAGGCTTAGTGCCCTGGAGGCTGTCCCTTGCGGAGGCTTAGTGCACAAACATACAAACATACCATACTATACTATACCATACCAGGCAAACCATGGCCCTTGTGTGTTTTTGCTGACCCATTTCGGGATTTGGGGTCCCAAATTCTCAAGGTCAGCCGCTTCTTGTAAGCATTCACAAACACCATCCCGTCAAACTTGCAGCCGCACTCTCTTGGTCGAGAGAGAGCCGCCAACACCATTCAGTACAAACAAGTTCCAACCGCCACAATGGTGGCAAAAGCTTCCTCGTTTCTCGTATGTGTCCATCCTTGCCCGTCATGCGTGTTCCGGGTGACACTTGTTTCCCATCCCACCTACTTATACTTGTTTCCATGATTTCTTTCTTACAAACTCGAAAAACACGTACGCCCTTCTCGCCATGAACCGTCCACTGATTCACAGTTGCCTGCAGATATGTGGCCGCGGATAACGCTATTGGCGGTCGTGGTGCAGGTGCTTTTGATTATCGCGCTCGAACTCTACATCGTAATTGAGCATCTATCGTGAGCCCTCGTTTTCTTACATTTTCAACACTCACTCAAAGAAAAAAGAAGAAAATATAGGGAAAATATCATGTAAATATGTACCAAAATCTCATCTACCCCATACCCCATCGCCCCAGACAAATTTCCGGCCTCACCAGCGCCCAGCAGATGGCGAGTCTGCCCATGATCGTCTACCATATCATTTTCATCTCATCACAAGTGTTCCTCCTGGGGATAGCGTGGGACGCGGTACGGATCGAGGTCCTTGCATTGTTTACGTGCGCGAGCTATGAGAACGAGAGAGGAGGAAATCTTCAGATCGCTCATCCCACACGAATCTTTTCTGTTGTTTCCGCGTGCATATCCGACGATTGGTTTTATTCACAGCTCCTGCAAAAGAACACCATTCAAAGTGAGAAACGTGATTTTTTTGAAACGAATAGGGTGTTTCACGAACATTATATACAATTCTTCGTCTGTACTCACTTTCTCTACATCCTCTCCCCCGCTGCGCCCACGTATTCAAAGTCATTGCCTCTGTTTTATTTGATTGGGGGTGTCTCGTCTACGGCATCATTCAGTTTTACGGTACGAGGGTCTCTAATTCTTTCGTCCGTTGTTATCGACCATGGAGATGGCCATTCCATTACAACCCGCTTGAGCCTTGCTCGTTTTTCGCGTCACACTTGACCAGGACACAGTACCCTCGCCATGGACATGGAGACGTCACCGGCGAGCACCTCGTCCAACACTACCATGCCCAGCATGAACACTACCATGCCCGACATGAATCATACCGCCATGATGCGGCGAGTCATGGCCATCAACATGACCGTGAACATGACGGACGAAATGGGCAAAGAAATCTTCATACAAGATATGAAGGTGGGTAATTACAGCCGACGCCGAGTTGAGTCGGTTGGAGATTCATGATTTTGGATATATTTTTAGAATGAGTTGGTGTTGATAAGGAGTCCATTGATGGAGTGTCATATCCGCGTGTAAACGTGGAGTGCTGCGACCACCCGAGGGTGTTAAATTGAAACGCAATGGCGAAGGGAGGAGATGCCCGAATGTTTGCAAGGTACATGGATGTTGACCTTGTGTCCATCCTTTTCCACTACTATAGCCGTATGAGATCAGCATCATTACCTCTCTCGCCCTCTTTTCCTTGTTGCTGACATTCCTGGCATACAAACTCTACAAGCACTTCGGATGGGCGGTGGGTATTGTGTCTCTTTGAGACCAAAACGAAAATCCATCCTGACCATATCCTAAACGATATAGTCCACGAATGCTAATCATAAGGAATAATCCCCCCTCCACTTCCACAGATCTATAAGGATCTCGGCGCCGACATTGAGATCCGCCGTATGTACCAGAACCACCTCTGCCTCTTGACGCTCCTCAAGCTCGACATCTTCTTCTTCGTTGGCTACGCCATTCAGCTTATCACCCTCATGCCCGGGGGCGGCAGCAACTCCATCATCGAGTTCACTATCGCCATTCCCATCAGCGTGCTCATGCTCGTGTTCGGATTTCGGGGTGTGAGTATCATCGGCGTCGGGATGTCCCTTTTTTAAGATTCTTTGTCGGTCGCTAGGGAGCTGTGATGAGAGTGACTTGAAGAAGCGACCCTGTCATCAATGCTGACCTCCCATCGTATCGTTCTTGTGTCCCGCAGCTCCATAAGGAGAACAAAGTGGCTATGGCTATCTTCCTGACCGCCTGCGTTCTCTCCGGCCCATACTTCATCCTGCGCTTTGTCCAGATCTTCTCACCTGTGCCGCCTGGCGCGTTGGACCCATACTCGAATAGCCGCAAATTTCTAACCTTCTTCAGTACGTATTTCTTTGACTCCCTTTGCAACCTGTTGCACACCCACGTCCCAACACCCTTCACGCTGTTCTAACCCCGCCCTCTACTCCCCCAGTCTCCACTACTGTGTTCCTGCTCATCGTCACTCTCGGCTACAGCATAGTCCAGTTCAAAAATTTCGGCCACGGGCTTAGGAAGGCGCGAGAGGAGGCCAAGACCAAGCATGCCGACCAGCGGCCCCTCGAGCACGTAGCGGTCGAGGTTGACGCGGAGGAGAGGGATCTCGGGTCGTCCAAGATAGAGGAGACGAGGTGGACGATCGATTGAGCGATGGTTGACGGGATTGTGTGTTAAGCTTGCCGCTACGTTTTCGTTTTCTTTTTGGTACGGGTTCTATTTGTACCTGATCGTTTACTGGTTGTCCAGGGTTTCCTTAGCGTATGGTCGCTCCAATATTAGCGAGGATTCAAAATGTATAGTATATATATATAAAGGCGTTGCGATGTGTAGTCGGATATTCAATTACATTCCTCTTGCACTATGTAACGGCGATCATGGATGTGTTTGCTGGGAACTTGGGCTGACACACGAACCGAATCGTAATCAGTAGAGGTCATGACACGGCGCTCCTTCCCCCAGCGTTGTCCCATCCAGCACCATCATAACGCTAGAGTGGGAACTGCAATAGTAACCAAGTTGATCGGGAATTGAACCCGATAACCCTCTTGTAATTAGTTGGTGGTATGAGAGGAGCAAGATTCCAAAAGACCAAACCGCACTCGGCGATTTTCCTTCTACATTTAGCCGTTATCCGCGTCCTCTCTAGGGCTGCTGCACACTAGCCGTATGTATGGCAGAAGCACCTAGCACGCAAAGCATCCAGGCCAAGGAATGCAAGCTCGCGTTGATGTTGCCGCCGGTCGGCGGGCGGGCACGATGGAGAATCCTCCGGGGGGCCACGAGGAGAGAGGTGCAATGCCAGAGAGAGGGAGAGAGAGAGAGAGAGAGAGAGAGAGGCAGGCATTCGAAGACGGAAGGAGGTTGGGCCTTGTATTTCGCTTCATCACAAATTACACACATTCTTGATACCTCCAGCGACCCTACCCTCCTTGTCCTAGAAACCCACGCGACTTTTCGGCTAGCTTGAGAGCCACCGAGACCGCCGTGTCGGATGTTGAGGCCTGCTGGCTGCGCATTAGGCCGGTGGTGGGTTCCGAATCCCGATTAGCAATCCTGAGCTTCGGGTCACCCTTTTGCTTGCAACCCAAATTAAACGGATCTTGGGATTATATATACTTTTGCTTAAACCCTTACCGTGTCCACATTACACCGTGCGCCGTGTCTGTCCTTCCGGACGAGCGGTTGACGCTGATGTACCATTCCGGTGTGGTCTGCTACAGACAAACATGGGTGTTGAAAGAGAGCGACTGGATGCAAGTGGCGCTTAAGATGTTCAGGGACATAGTATGCCATGTATGGGACCAAGGTGCCTTATGTTTAGTTCAACGACAGTATGTACGTGTTATTTATTAAATATGCCGAGGTGTATCGGCCCAGCTTTGCTAGGATTTCATTATATAGAGAGGAAGGTTTCAGCATATAAGGAGGAAAGAATATGTAGATAGAGGATTTCAATATATAGGGAGGAGGAAGTATATAGAGAGGAAGGTTTCAGTATATATAGGGAGGAAGAAGTATATAGAGAAGGTTTCAGTATATATAGGGAGGAAGAAGTATATAGAGAGGAAGGTTTCAGTATATATAGGGAGGAAGAAGTATATAGAGAGGAAGGTTTCAGTATATATAGGGAGGAAGAAGTATATAGAGAGGAAGGTTTCAGTATATAGGGAGGAAGAAAGAGTATATAGGGAGGAAGAAGTATATATAGAGAGGAAGGTTTCAGTATATAGGGAGGAAGAAAATATGTTACAACGAATTATATATACGAGGATGTCGTTACGATAATACAAATATTTACATCCGAAAGGTTTTAACAGGGATGAAGGAAGCATTAAGTATTTAACAAGATTAATAAGAGTCCGTGTGCTCGCTAATAATGTCGTTTAAAGTATGAAATAGTCTGTCAGCACGGTAAGAATGTCACGCCTCCTTCCATATCATCCCCTTTTTCCGCCGATCCTCCACCGACGGCCATTTTTCTCGTCTCAATCCTCCCCACCCTTTTTCTCATCACACACTTACACGATATTCTCCCTCCCCTCCTTCAACCACTCGGGCCAAACCGGCACCTTCCCGACGATCCCACCCAGCACCTCGAGCCACTTGGCCCGCTCCTCGTCAGTATCGCAGAAGAAGTCGATCTTCTCGCCGTTATAGAACGTGATACGGAAGCTGCGCTTCACGGGGCAGAACAAATCTTCGTCCACTTCATGCACCGATACCGCGATCGATGGAGAGATCGACACAATCGATCGGCGAGGAGTGCCCGCACTAATGGTACTGCGGGGGGTGCCATTCAGAGCCTTTACGGCCGCTGCGGAGCCGACGAGGACCTGGTTGTCCGCTGTCAGACGCACGGCCTTAGAGAGGTCGATGGAGGCGCGGGGCGTGTGATGTATGTCGTGGTAGGCCTGCAGGCGGGAGCCGACGAGACGGTAGTGGCGGCGGCGCCAGAACTGTCGGTTGATGAAGTTATGCCAAGTACGAAATGTTAGACATGAGAATTGGTTAAGTGGTACAGTGAAGCTATGAAGTAGAGAACTTACGTTAACGTCTCCGCCCATCTGCGACATATGTCCGGAGTGCCAGCAGTTTTGGTGCCATTCACGAATGCTCAGGGCTTCCTTGCATTCCTCAAGGTTTTGCGGGATTTCAGTCTATTGGAGAATCAACAATATTGTGGCAACGGTAAGAAACAGCCTCCGTACAGACATCTTCTGCGTAAATATTCTCATCGAAAGATCATATAACACACATACCTTATCCTCCGCCTCCGGCAGATAGAACATCTGCACGGTTATCTTCCCCATCATAATCTCCTTCTTACGTATTTGATGTGCTGGGGTGCCCTTCTTCGGCGCGTTCTCAACGTGCCAGTCATTCACGCACGCGAACGTCGCCTGGCACACCTTGAGGTGGCAGTCTTGCATCACGTCGCGGAGAGCGATATGCGTCTGTCCGATCGCGCCATCGTCCTTCGCAAAAGCGGAGATGGCGTCGCCACGCTTGGACGCCGCAAAGACGCGGGCGAATGCGGCGCGAGGCTTCGTGTGCTGGTCAGGGCGGACGTGAAGGGTGAGGGTGAACTCGGAGTCGGGACGGGTGACGCTGTGAGGATGGGGAGAGAGAGAGCGAGGCTGAAATGAGTATGCGTTGCATTTTCGCGTGATCGGGTCTGGAAACGTATAGCAGTATTCTGCTTACATCTGGAATTCCTGTTCGAAGTTGATGTTCCTGGAAAGCTGGGTGTACCGCGAGAAGTGTTCGTACCGACCATCGTTCAAGACGCATCGAACATATGTGGGGTCTGCGGGATCAACACGAGTCTTAACGTTAGAAACTCTTGAATTAAGCATGCCGGTAATAATAGAAACAATGCATCACGATTATACATACCCTTCGGCATAGGAACGCCGACCTCCGCAACTCGCATCACTCTCACATACAACCTCCCGGTGGGCTCGTTAGTCTTCAGATCTTCCAGGTGCAAAGGCCCCGACGACGACGACGTGGTGGTGGACGACGACGTGGTGGTGGTCGACGACGATGGCGAAGTCACACGACGGGTCTTGGTGAAGGTCTGCTGACGGAACGGGGCCGTGTGAGATGAGATGTTTTATTCAAAGCGAACAAAAGCGAGCACATATACATCAAGGGACTTACCCCGCCGCGCTGGGCATCGTGAGCCACCTTCCAGGCCGGGCCAAACTCTCCACCGATGCTGTCGCTGCTATCGAACGGGCGTTCAGGGTAGACCTTGGAGAAGGGAGAGAGTTTGCCATCGACAGTGGTGGTGGTGACTTCGACTGAGGCGGAAGCGTGAATGATCTTGGAGTGGCGACGCTCGACGTATCCCTTGGGCTGAACATAAGACGAGAACACAATGTTAAGTACTTGGCATGTGAAATGAGGGTTGGACGCGAGTCTCATATGGATTGCTGACTAACCTTCTTGCCTTCGGCGATCCTGTCGATCGATTCCAACAACGTCGTTTCAAAAGCGTTCGATTGCTTGCGTTCAGGGAAATCGAGCAGGTATTCGTGTCGACGGGAAGCCTCGAGTTTCAATTTGCTCATGGAGGGGTCCGTGAGGCTGAGACGCTTTCCCTATTTTCATGGAATGGAAAAGCATAAGATCAGTATCGCGTGATGTGACTTGTCAACTCTAGACATAAATCTAAGACGAGTATATTTGATCACCTACCGTGCTGAACACATCATCTTCTTGTCCGTTCTCGCCAGCTATTTCATGCTCCTCTGCATCCTCCCCATCCTCAATATCTGACATCTGCCTCCTGGCAATCCTATTCTTTTGCCTCTTCTGCTCCATCAAGTCGCCCAACCTACCGCGCTTGAAATTCCGTTCTTCCGCTAACTCCTCCAGGCCCTCGATGTTTGCCGGCGGGCTGCCGTAGCTGCTCCGGACCGTGGACGACGAGTTGGAAGGCGAGAGCGTGGGCTTGACGAAGCCGATGGGGAGGGTCGGGTCGGTGAAACTCATGGACGAGCGGGAGTAGGATGAGGCGGCGGATGAGGTGGACGAGGATCGGGCCGGGTCGACGAAGTTGAGTAGCGACGAGCGCGAGTAGGACGAGGCGTAGGACGACGAGGATGAAGATCGCATTGGCGACGGTGTCGGGCTGAGCGTGGGGCTGCGCTGTTGTAGCGTGATGCTCGAGAGCTTGGGAGACGTGGTGCGGCCTTCGTGGTCGAGATCGATAGAGGTTGCAGAGCTGATGGAAGACGAGAAGGAATATCTGACGGAGTCTTGGGACATCGACGACCTCTCTGTCTCTGATACCTCAAGGGATTGCTTCGCAACATCGTTCTGCTTGGCGGGGGGAAGGGCATAATCGATAGCGGTCGTACTGGAGTTGGCTGATCTCAATGTGCTCCAGCTAGTGCTCTTCTTGAGTCCACCGCCGAGTCCACCGCTGGCCTTATGCAAGAGCTTCCTGAAGATCCCGTTCACCTTCTTGCCGTCGCTCTCGCCGGGCGCGTTGATCATGCTGGCCGCGGTGACGATACTGGTGACGGTGACGATGCTCGGCTGCTGCACCTGCGCCTCGGCCTTGAGACTCTGCGAGTACGGCAGTTCGTCGGTCTTGGAACGGCGCCATTCGGCCAGGCGACCCAGGACGTCGCCGCGCTGGGGGTTGCGTTTGTTCTGCCTGGATTCTGAGCCGGGTGTGGTGGCGGTTTCGCTGTCGTCGCTGCCGAAGCTGAACTCACTTATCTCGCTGCGGGGAGAGGTCGGCGCGGAGAGAGCGGCGATGCCTTCAGAGAGCAGAGAGTGGTGGTCGTTGATGATGAAGGCGGGGGAAAAGTCGGGTAGCTTGCCAAGAGTCATCGGGGCCGGGATCGGTACGGAATTTTCGAGGGCGGCATCAGATTGTTGAGTCGCCGGCTCCTTTTCGACAATGTTGACGATGGCTTCGTCGACGATGGCTTCGGCAACGGTGTCTTGGATGGATTCAACGATTGTGTCGATCGTTTGGACGGGTTCGTCGTCGATCGTTTGGACGGGTTCGTCGTCGAGCGCTTGGGGGGCGAAGTCAAACCCAACGACTTGATTGGCATCAACCTTAACTTCAATGATTTCGACTTCTTGCACGGCCACTTCTTCCTTGTCGTCAATCTTCTCGACCTCTTCAGCACGATCTTCCACAGGCTCCTCCACCATGATTTGGGGTTGCTCGTTCTCCGTCGTCACGCTCTCCCTAGCCATCTCCTCACCCCACATCGTCGTCTGGGACCCGCTCAGCCTCCTCAACATCCTCTCCTCCGCCTCCGTTTCTTCATCCTCCTCTTCCATGTCCTCTTCCTCCTCCTCATCGTCGTACTCCTCCTCTCCTTGGCTATCAAAGTACTCGTCATCGGCCACGTCTTCATCATACATGTAGTCGTCAACATCGCTGCTACCATAGCTATCGAACCCATCGTCGGAATAGTACTCCACATCAAGTTCGACGATCTCACGCACCTCGGCCATCTCGTTCCAGGTGACGGTCTTGCGAGGGTCGGCCATTTGCACTTTGGGGCGAGGGCCACGGATCTTACCGCCGGAGTTGGTGCGCACAATAGGGGGAGCGTCCTCGCGCTTGGAGCGAAGGATGGAGCGAGGCGGGGCGGAGAGCGACACGGTGGGGATTGGGGCGGAGAGCGACACGGTGGGGGTCGAGGCGGAGAGCGACACGGTGGGGATCAGTGCGGCATGGACATTGCGCTCGGGGACGGGCAGAGGAACGAAAGCCACCACGATGTCTTCGGAATCGTCGTCGTCATCCTCGGAATGGTCTTCGTGGTTCGCAGTCGCGTCGCCTTCAATGCTGGAGAAACTTAGGTACTTGGCGTCCAACTCAGCGTTGAGTTGCTCGATCGTCGGGGCTGCGGGCTTCTCGATGGTTACTATAGCTTGCGGCTCATCAACCCACTGTTTGGGCTCATCTTCGACAACCTTCTTGTTCTCAACAACCATCGGCTCTTGAGCGGCCTTGCTATCTTTGGGTTCCTTCCGCTCCACGATCTCAAGCGTCCTACTCGTGTTCGACGGCAACTTGGACAGGGACGTAGTCGGCGTGCGAATGGACGGCGTCGTCGGCTTCGGGCTATCGGGCTGCTTCTTGAAGACGCTGTTGGACACCAACGAGTTCTTCCTCAGTGACGAGAAAGGCTTGCGCTTGGGCTCCTCCTTCTTGGGTTCGGTGTATGAGCAGCTGTGGTTTGAGGCTTTGGTCGGCAGAGGACTGGCGGCGGGGGCAGGATCCTTTTTCGGCGTCGTAAGCGAGGTGACCGACTGACTGGCAGGAGACTTGATGTAAGAGCCTGGAAGTTTTGGGGGAGGCAGAGACAGATCCTCGGCGCTCTTGCGGAAAGGGTTGTTGCGGACGGGCGACCTCTGGGCTAGGGCGGCAGTCTCGGACTTGCGGCCAGCCTTGATCTCGTTACCGCGGTCCTGCACTTCGCCGGGCAGCGATGGTAGGGTGAACGATTTCTTTGCTATGGGCGCGCTGGTCGGGGCCTGTGGTGTCAGCTTGGACAAGGAGGTGGGGCTCGCGGGGCCGGGCGCGACGGTGGTGGACTCGGCGAGCTGCTTGAGCTCCTTGAATCGATTGGCGGAGGAGTAGTTGGGCCGCTTGCTGGGGCTCGAGGGCAAACCCGTCAGGTTGCTGGTCGACGCGTTGCTGCTGAGGAAGACGCTGTTGGACACGAGCGAGTTCTGTCGCAGTGTGACGATCGTCTCCCTCGGTTTCGGCTTGCCGTCAGCTCCTTTTGGCTGCGGTACCGGGATCGGCATTGGCGTGCTGTGAGATCGAGCACGCGTGGTGCTAGAGCTGGTGTCCACACGGACGATGGCAGAAAAGCCCTTGGTCTCGCCGGGGCACTCGAGGCCCTCGAGGCTGGTCTTCCTCTGCCTCTTGGGTGGCAGGCTGATGGAGGTGTTCGGCTTCGGAGCGGCAGTCGATTGGAGGAGTTCAGAGTGCATGAAGTCGTCGATCATGGACGAGACCTTGTCGGCTGCGCTCGAGGGTCTTGAGGCATCATAGTCGAAAGCCTCGCGCGTCTCGTCGTCGAGCGAGACGTCCCTGGCGGTCTGGCCGAGGCCGTTCTTGATGTTGGGGTTGGCGCGCTGGTGGAGGAGTTGTTCTACGATGGTCGTTTCGCCGAGGAAGGAGGCAAGATGTAGCGCTGTGTTATCGTTGCCCCAGCGGTAGTTGTCGAGGTCTTTGGGCTTTGATGCCTAGTAAAATATTTTGGGAATATGTGTGTGAACAAAATGCTCTGGTTGCGTTCAAGTCACAAAAACCAGTCCCAAAGCTCACCTCG
Source organism: Jimgerdemannia flammicorona (assembly GCA_003990745.1). NCBI lineage: Eukaryota > Fungi > Mucoromycota > Endogonomycetes > Endogonales > Endogonaceae > Jimgerdemannia > Jimgerdemannia flammicorona. The sequence goes on along the minus strand of RBNI01000785.1, from coordinate 4,329 downwards.
ATCAAGAACTTGATCACGCGTTTTCTAAGAGCGATGAGCTCGTCCATCCTCCGCTCTAGTCGCGGCTGCGTATCCTCGGCATCGAAGTGAATAAGCGCATATTGTAGCGCCGTCATGTTGCACGTGTTGGAGCCCAAGACGCGGGCGGCATCCTCTGCCATGAGAGCGTCGTACGGGACGGAATCGACGTACTGCAAAGAGATGAGCAAGGGGTTTGTCGTGTACATATCGCGGACCCGCTCGAGGTTGGCGTCCTTGACGGCTTGGAACCATTGTATGTATACTGACGGAGTGGTCATGATGGCCCGGGTGGCCAGGTAGATTGAGGGGTTGGTGATAGCCGACATTGGCTTTGATCGTTGACGACGTTACGGTGTGTTCTGGGTGTTCTGGATATCGAAATATTGGTGCGTTCGGGATTGTTAATTTTTATGTTGCAGGGTGTGTCGTGGCGCTTTGAAAAGCGATGAAGCTGGGGAAACTCACGATTGGACCCTCTTTATATAGAGGAAATGAGTCCGCGTTTGTGTTGTCAGAAAGGGTTCGTTAAATAGCAAAAAGGCACTCTCCACACTTTCGTTTCTGTGCCTACTATTTGTCTTCCAACCGAATATTGGAAGGCGGTGTCGTTGGTAGGCAACTGGAATCTTCGCCAGACAGGAGCAAAGATCAGAACAGGGAAGAGTTTTGAAATGGCATAAACGGCAGCATGGGTTTTTAGAGGCCTGAGACTGACCGGCAATTACTCATCCGCATCGACCGGCAATTACTCATCCGCATCGACCGGCGAGCCCCGTCTGTCCGTATGGTCTTCGTTTTCGTCATATCCAAGTAATCTTAGCCTATGCGCAGCAGATCCGTCGCCCGCCTGACCCGACCGCTGCTCCCGCGCGTGACCCCGTGACCTGGCGGTGCGGTGCGGGTTTCGTCATCGCGGGCCCGCAAAGACGTTGAATGTCTCTCGATCGTTCCTACGAGTCGGTCGACGTGAACTGCCATCATCTCTCTTAGTGTCGCTTCTCTAAGCTGGCCGCACCGCTCTTTCCGTTTTGTCAACTCTCAACACGATGTATCCATGTATGGTTTTGGGGATTTGTCCCTTTCATTGGAAAACACTCTCAGCAGACCGTATAGGGCTTTACATATTGGACGTACTCAGTATTCTCAAAGCAAGCACCTACCACCTTGACTGTTCTCGCCACCAAAATGGTGTCGTTTGACTGGTCCAGCCACAAATCTTGAAATTGTTCGCACGTTGATTTACTTCACCATGATCTCATACGTCAGTCGACGAAGGGAAAAAGGAAACCAACGACAAATCCATTACCAAGCTCCCCCCAACCACGACAATCATAACTATTAGCTAATGCGATCTGCGGAAATTACATAACGGGCTCCGGTGATCTGCGTGAGTAGCAAAAAAGGCAGATATAGACGGCCCGAGTATCCCGTGACCGTAATACGGAAAGCGGGAAGGAAAGTTACCACCTGCCGAGAAATTAATTATGTCAGGGTGATGGGAATTCGCGATCACGTGCGGCTCCAGGGATTTCGGTTCGAACACAACGTGATCGAAATGCCCTGTCAGCACGGTCAGACGCTACTCGAGCTGTGGCTGTGGCCTGAGTATTGTGGCCAAGGGCAAGCATAGTGGCTATGCTGAGTGTCAAAATTGCGTCAGCTGACGTAGTGGATATAATTATTTGGCTGAGGTATAACGTGATCTAAATCACAGGTTATAGTTACATCACCTGCAAGCCCACGAAATGCTGCGCCATTATTTAACAATCTCGAGAAAACTTCGACATATAGCAAATATAGAAACATGGAGAAGAATATATCAAATAGCAAAAAAGAAAGTGGTTAGCCTGGATGATGACATTCTACCTGGACATGATCTGCTGCGCCTGGTAAATGACGATTCTCGAGCTGACGCGTCGATAAATAGCAGGATTGTTCCAAGTTACAAATTGACCTGCCTCGAGACCCAGGATGACTTGGCTCTTCAAAAATGCGCTTGGCGTACACATTTATTTGGCGAAGGGAAGCAGCTGATGGAAAACATTTATGGGATGGACATCAGTCAGAAATAAAATATAGAAAGCCCTAGTTCGTACGTACCATTCATGACGTCACCAACCACGCGACTCCCACGATGCTGCTAGCAACTTTTAAGACTTGGGTGACCGCGCTAGTTTTCCTCGCCCTAGGCTCGTCGGTCTTGGCGAAGCTAACTAATGAGCAAGGACGAAACTGACGCCAACTTCGACAAAAACGATGCACACTCCGATTTTCGCCATTACTCGCCTCCTTGCAACCAGGAGTTAATGTCGGGTCAAGAAGTCAGGGACGAAACCGGTATGAGGGTCTTATACACGGAGCCTAAGGCACGCGCTTGCTTCGTACGATGGCAGATGGAGGCGTCGCAAAGCCCTTTGGAGTATCAGGTACGCGTTCTGTTTTATATGGATTATTACGTTGAGGTTTGCGAGTCGGGACCTTGGCGACAGGATTGCGGGATTCTGGGTACGGGCAATTCATGCGGCGTCTCCGGCTCTTGGTGGAATAAATAGATGTTTGGTGCTCAACCTCGAGATGGATTTTGTACTTGTTTATGACGAACACCATAGCATATAAGTCGTCGTAATTAAAGACGCATTATTAAGGCAGACGTGTTTCGCCCTTGCTCGAGGAACTCTACAGTTGGTTTGGAGCTTACCATCGTCGGTGTCCCAGAATAAATAAATACTCTCGGTAACGTTTTTTCTTCAAAGATTAGAACAATTCAAACACCGAGTCGTGATCTATTATGACCCGGGCTATGCCTCATGGGTTTACTTCAGTGTACGTGCAAACCATACAGGCCAGTACACGGCAGCACAGAAGAGCAGGGCAAACGTTTGTGGATATTATATACGGGTAATGGAAAACCAGTAACTTTTCAAAGTGTGTACCGGTAAAGGTACTATTTACAAAACACGCGAGAGGACAGTGAAAAGGGAAGGGCTGTGAGGGGACGTTGCAATGCAATAACGCAACCTATATCAATCTGAAGTGCAGCTTCACTTGTGGGTGGGTGTGTATATATTGTAAATCCATCTTGGGAATTGTCTTTGTGCTCTAGAGAAAAATGACCTGAACCACGGCATCGACGTCGTTGCTCTTTGTGAAGATGGAGAGTCTCTTGATTTCAATAATGTCTCTTGATTTCAATAATAATAATAAAGTCGTGTCGTTGATTTATTGATAAAAACCAGGAACACCCTCGTAAATAATATGTCAAACATTAAGCACTCTGCACATTATTGGGCGTTCATGCTATTTTCTAAACATTGCATGTATGCACAAGCGGAACATTAGTGCTGAAGCAAATTGATGATGTCGATAAGGCGATCGCTAAAACGCAGCAGACATATTGGTGTCCAGCTGTGATGGTTGGGATATCGGGCTCGGCAACATTTATAACATCTCGCGATGTTTTCTCATGTAAGTTTAGTTTATATTTTTCCATAATTATTATTCTGTAGGTTTGATGGCTTTCTACTTTCCGTCACTATTCATTAAGTTGACTTTGTAATGTAACCCCACGTGGCAGTCAGGTTTGTGACGTTAATTGGAAATTTGGAAAAAGCCACGCGATTCTCCCTTTTTCGGAGATTAACTCTTCTACTCTTTCTTTCTTTCGCTCAAACATAAAGCCAGCGGAATGGTTGGTATATTTGATTCTCTCTACCTCTCCTGCACCAACCCACCACCACCTCGCCGATGTCTCACAACCCGCGTACCAAACAGGTCACAAAATTTTCCCGCCGAGATGCCGACTACGAGGCTAAATGGTTCGGGAGCTGGGGCAACCAAGTTCCGGCAAACGGCGGTACCGATCCCTTCGTTCCATCTCAACAACCCATTGACAATAAAAACGAGGACGATCTGGACTGGAGGCAGAACCTGGGTCGGTCGGAGCAGTCTCGTCCGCGCATTGCACCCGAGGACTACTTTGTGGTGGGTTGGGTGGGTGGCTTGGTGGTGCAGATTCGTGAAATTGAAGTGTAGATAAAGAGCATTAAACAGTGGGGTTACTGCACAGCAGCATATTTAACTTGAAAAAAAAAAATCTTCGACAGATTCCACCACAGTACCCTCTTATTGATATTCTTGGCCCGAGGAAGAGCTACTTGATGCAAATTCAGACGAATACAGGCACCTGGCTGGAATGTGCCTACGGAAGGGTGAGCTATGTATTGAATTTGAAGGCATGCTTGTGTATCTAAAGGAATGACTACAGTTCATACAATTGTTTCGTGGCTTTGTTCTTTTTTTTTTTTTTTT
>RBNI01000784.1:0-27017 GCA_003990745.1 Jimgerdemannia flammicorona | reverse complement strand
GATAAATTCTCAATTGCGATCTGGCTTAGATTACGCATTTGGAGTAAGAATTCTTCAACAGCTTCGACTGTAGAGGGTTCTTCAGTGGTTCGGATGAGTGTCAGAGGAGTGTTTGGGTTTTGTCCAGTGTTGGTGAAGAATGGGGTCATTCCAAGAGAGGCTTGCTTACTGTTGTTATAGACAAACTCAACTGCAGTAAGGTGTTCATGCCAATCATCTTGTCTGTAGGAGACATAGTTTCTTAGCATTTGTTCTAGAGTTTGGTTCATCCGTTCAGTTTGGCCATCAGTTTCGGGGTGAAAGGCTGTAGATAGTGCAAGTTTTGTTCCAAGGTGCGCATGGAGGGCTTTCCAAAAATGGCTGGTGAATTTCGGATCTCGGTCACTAACAATGATCTTAGGGAGACCATGATAGCGGAAGATATTGTCAAACAAGAGTATAGCTATGTCTGATACTGTTGCAGTGGTGGTGGTTGGTATAAAGTGAGCTTGTTTGCTGAGATAGTCCACAAAGACAACAATTGCGTCTTTCCCATTCTTGGTATGGGGTAGTTGTACAATGAAGTCCATAGAGACTTGTTCCCAATTAGCAGATGGTACTGGGATAGAGTGGAGTAGACCAGGTTTTGCTAGTGTTGAGGACTTGTTCCGTTGGCAGGCATCACAGGAAGTGATGTAGGTCTTGAGTTGATCTGCCATTTGGGGCCAATAGAAGTTTCGGGAGATAACTTCATAGCATTTATCAAATCCTAAGTGTCCAGCTGTAGGGGCATCATGACATTCGAATAGGATAGTCCTTTGCAGATGTCGGTTGTTTGGAACATACAATCTGTCCTTGTAGTAGATAGTATTGTCCTTGAGTTGGTATTGATTGTACCGGGTATGCTTGTCAGCATCATCACTGTTCAGAATTTCTCGGAGTGCTTGAGCTTCTTTATCATCAGCGCATGCTGCAATAATTTGTTCCATAATGGAGTTTGTAACCAGGGTGAGAGTTTGGATAACTTCTTCAATGGGTGGTCTGGAGATTGCATCGGCAACAATGTTTTCCTTGCCAGGGCGGTACTGGATTTCATAGTCAAAGTTGGTAAGGACTTTCATCCATCTGGCTTGCTTTTGAGAAAGGGTAGCCTAGGTCTTGATGTTGACTAATGACTTGTGGTCAGTCAATACAGTGAAGTGTGCTCCTTCTAGGTATGGTCACCATTTGATCAGAGTATCTACGATGGCTAACATTTCCTTCTCATGAGTTGTGTAGTTGATTTCGGCATCATTGAACTTGTGAGAGTGATAGGCCACCGGGTGTCCTTCTTGTATGAGTACTGCTCCAAGGGCTAGGTCAGAGGCATCAGTGGTAACTTCATATGGTAGGGCAGGATTTGCCGCTTGAAGTACTGGAGTGGTTATCAAGGCATCCTTCAGTGCTTGGAAGGCAGTATCTTGTTCGGGTCCCCAATTTGCAAGATTGTTGAAGTCTTTCTCTTGTTTCATGGTCCAGGGTTGTTCTTCTTTCTTGCTATGCTTGGTCATTTGGGTAAGGGCTGTGGCAATTTCTGCAAAGTTGGCAACAAATCATCTGTAATAGTTTGCTAATCCCAGGAATGACTGGAGGTCTTTCAGCTTCTTGGGTCTGGGCCAATCCTTGATTGCGGAGATTTTGCTGGAGTCCACTTTGATTCCATTTAGAGTGACAATGTGTCCAAGGAATTGGATTTCTTTCAGGAGAAATTCGCACTTGCTGAGTTTTGCAAAGAGTCTGTTTTCTCGGAGTTTCAGTAGTACTAGTTCAAGGTATTCGAGATGTTCCTCCAGGGTTTTGCTGAAGACTAGGATGTCGTCAATGTAGACAACAACGAATTTGTTCAGGTATGGGTGCAGGATAGTATTCATCAGTGTCTGGAAGGTTGCAGGAGCATTAGTTAAGCCAAAGGGCATAACTAGAAATTCAAAGTGTCCATAGCGGGTTCAGAATGCTGTCTTGTAGATGTCTTCTTCTTTCATCGCAATTTGCCAGTAACCATTTCGCAGGTCAAAGGAGCTCATGAATTGTGGGTTGGTAAGCCTATCGAATATTTCATCGATTCTGGGTAGTGGGCAACAGTTCTTGATGGTCTGTTCGTTGAGGTCGCGGTAATCAATGCACATTCGCAGGTCTCTTCCTTTCTTGACAATAAAGAGGACTGGTGCACCATAAGGTGATACACTGGGTCTGATGAATCCTTGTTCCAGGAGTTCGTCAATTTCTTTCTTGAGTGCATCGATTTCTCTCAGAGACATGTGGTAGATTGACTTGAAGGCTGGCTTGGCATCTGGAATAGTCTTGATGGCATGGTCCACTGCTCGTTTGGGAGGTAGGCCTTTTGGGAGTTTCTTTGGAAATATGTCTCGGAATTTCTGAAGTAGTGGTCTGACATGGCTGTCAACTTTGGAAAAGTCTTCTTGAGAGTTCTCGGGTTCTCCTTTGGATGGACGGATGGAGATAGCAAAGAGAGGGTATTTCTTGGCCAATTTCTTGAGTTGCAGCTTGTTGATGTGAGTGATCTTTGGTCCAGGGTCACTAGAGTTGAGTGTGTCCTTTTCGCCTTGCAGTTTGAAGTTGTGGCGTCCTTTCTTGATGGTCAGAGAATGGTTTACCCAATCGATCATAGAGTTTTCTTGTTTTAACCATGGAGTCCCAAGGATGATTTCATTATCCGGGAGTGGTATGATCTGGAGGGTAACATGTACTCGATAGTCACCAATTCGGAAGGGTAGATTGCGGACTTCCTTACTAATGACATGTGAGGTTCTATCAGCTGTGGCAACTGCTTGGGTTTGTTGTACCGGAGAGGTGAAGACCTTGAGTCTGTTGGCTGTTTCTTCATTGATGAAGTTGCCTGAGGCACCACTGTCTATCATGATCTTGACAGGTGCTCGATTGACAAAGACTTTAAGTGTAAGCAGTTTGTCTGATCCAATGGTGGTGATTTCAGTTGTAGAAGCTTTCCTTCTGTTAGTTCTTCTTTGAGCCAGTTCATTGACACAAGAGAAGCAATCATCAATTATATGGGAAGAGTACATTCCAATGCCGTGGGGGCATCGGCCACTTGGTACATATCCATCTTTGATTTTCTTATAGAATTGTTCTTCCTTATTCACGGTAGGTTGGGCTGGGGCTTTGTTTAATGAACCGAATCCTTTGGATCCTCAGATAGTGGGCAGTAGTTCAGGGACTTCTTTGACTATCAGGGTTGACTCGATTTTTTCAAATAGGATCTGGGCGATACAGAAGCCTATAGGGATCTTGAAGGGTGTCCAACTGTGGTTTCGGATGAGGACAATAATTTCGCCTGTATAGTCTTCGTCAATGACTCCTCCTTCTACTGAGAGTCCTTTCAATGCTAGGCTGCTGTGACAGCATATTCTTCCAACATGTCCTTCAGGAATTTGGATACTGATTCCTGTGTAGACTTGTTTGACTTCTCGGTTGGAGACTGTAGCTTCTTCGGCTGCATACAAGTCATATCCAGCTGCTTTTTGACTTCCTTTGGTTGGGGCCTTAGCAGTTTGTCTCAACTTGACAAAGTCTAGGGTTCTGGTGGTCAGGTTGTTGAGGTGGTGCAGAGTGGTAACAGTTGCTCGTGTTGCTGTTCGTGGTTTTCGGTTAGGGCAGGCACTGGCCATGTGTCCTGTCTTTCAGCAATAGAAGCATACTCTGCTTCTTCTAAGTTCATTCCTTTTGCCTTCAGTGAGTTTCTTGAAGGTACTCGGCTGGGTGGGTTCATGATTTCTGGGTGTCCATGAAGTGGATGTTGAGGGAGCTCGGGATGCTTCATGCTTGGGTTCTTCTTTCTTGATCCAAGTCTTTTCCTTGTTGTTAAATTGTCTTCGGGGCAGAATAGGTCCAGCTGTTAGGATCCGCTTGACCATAGTCTTGATTCTTGCCAGACACCATTGTTGGTGGTCACAACTAACTGAGCATCCTTGTTCTCGGATTTTTCTAGTAAGCCATTCTGGCAGGGCATCAAATAAATGGTCTGCTCTTGTACCATTTCGTGCTTCATCATTGGCAATATATCCTAGGCCAACAGTGTTCAGGAGTGACTCAAGTTTTGTACAGAAGGTTTTGAATTCCTCCTTGCCATGTACATCAAATTTGAGGTTGCGGAGTTTTACTCGGGATTCAGTGATCATGGTTTTGCTGCGATATTGAGCAATCATAAGTTGCTTCAGTCCAGGGGCTGCAGGATGGTCTCTATATCCTGGGGCATTATTTGCTGCATTCTGAGCAACTACTGCAGGTCAGATGTCCCATGTGAGGGGTTTTTCAGAAAGGGTTCACTACCATTCTTTGGCAGGTCCTCGGAAGAATGTAACAACTCGGCAGACATAGGCTGTAGTGGTAGCAAAGAGTTGTTCCAGGGTGTGGTCTTGATTGTTTGTCAGAACGCAGTCAGCGACTCGCTCATTGGTCTATTGATTGGCTTCGAAGTTGGTGTCAACTACACTAATGAAGCTTTGGACTTCTTGTGCAGTACCATTGAAGGTGGGTAGACTCAGATTTTTTGTAGGTTGGGTCTGTTCGGCTAAGGCAATAATAGTTGCTACCATTATGGCTACCTGGGCTGTGAGGTCTATAATCTGTTGGTTTGCCATGTTGTTTACTAGAGGCAGTTGGACTGCTGGTAGTGGTGTTACTGGTACTACTTGAGGTACTGGTGCAGAGTGTGATGGGGTTCTTTGGGTCTGTGTAAGTTGCTGGAGTAGTAGTTGTGGGTCTGGAGTAAGGGCTTGATAGATAGCTGTCTATTGCTGTGTAGGTGTGTTCTGTCCTGATGGAGGTTCGTTTCCTTCGGCGGTATATCCGGGATCGAATTCACTGAGATACTCCTCCTCCTCTTCAGTTTGGTCCCTGTGTATTTGGGTTTGCTCAGCATCAAAGTAGACAGAATCAGTTGTATATCTGATTTCAGATGGACTTAATTCAAAGTCAAGTTCTGGTTCGGTATTGGTTTCAGATTCAGGTAGTGCTGTAGCAGGGCCTGCTTCAGGTTCGGGGTCAGGTAGTTGATGAAGGGTTTCTCTTGCTTCTTCCTTAAGAATATGGCAGGCCTTGCTGTTCTGGAATCGGTAGTATAACGCAGTCTTGGTCCTGGTGTGGTGAAAGTCGGTAGAGTTGAGCCACTTGGCTACAGAGGCTTGGGCTTCATGAGGAACTAAGGCTAGAAAGACTGCTGCTGGTTGTCCTAGGTCGCTCGGGTTTGTGGAGCTGACAAAACTCTCATTGAGAAGAGTAAAGAAGGCTTCTATAAGACCTTCTTCGTCTTGACTTGCTGGGTGTAGTGCAAGGAGTTCGGTGAATAGGGTTTCGCCTATTTGCTGGTTTAATCGAAGTACTTCTTTCTTTGAATGAAGTTTGTCCCACTTGTTGCAGGTGTGGAGGTCAAATTGTCCTTGTACGTCAGGTTCAATTCTCTCCAGATTGTCAGATGGTTCAGAATAAATTTCAGTTCAGAGGTTGGGCTTTATACCAACTTGTAGGAATTCGCAGAAGGGTTTATAGCAGGGTGAGGAAGCATCTTGAAGTGGAATTGGATTGTAAACCACTGCTACCAAGTTGTAAGAGGGTTGCTTTTTTAGGGTAACCGTTACGTAGTTCTGGAAGGGTATTCTGGAAGTTCTGGATATTCTGGAAGACCGTTTTCTTATGGTCAAGATCAATTTCATATGGAGTACGTCCTCTACACTTATTGATTTCAAGATCGGGTTGACGTCTCAACCAAAGTCCTTTCTTGGACTAGTTCTGGATGTTCAGGATTTTCTGTATTTCAGGAAGTTCAAGAAACTAAGACCAGCTTAGTTGAATTGGTATATCGCTGCAGACAATACCCAATTAGGAAATTTCGTGACAGGGTTAGGAGTAGGACCTAATGGGGAGCGGATTTACTTAAGAGTGGGTTGTGGATTATTAAATAGGTTTATTCGTTATTCATGATATTGCTATACTAAGAGTAGTTGTGTGAAGGGATATTGTGGGGAAGTGCTCAGGAGTTGTGTTCGGATTGTTCAGGTCTGAGATTCTGAGGTCTGGGGGAGGGGGTATTTATACTAGTGAGGGCTATCTGGACTATGCTAAATATGGATGTAGCACTAAGTGCCTTGCTGAGTCGGAATGCAGTCACATAGTACAAGTGTGATCTGACATGTCAAGAGATTGTCTGACTGCTGAGTCAGTTCACAGTCATGTCGTACAAGGCTAATCTAACTATACTATGACTGCCAATCTATTTATAGGTTTAGGCGCTGTCTGGGTAGTCTTCGATGACATCACCATCAATTGCATCATCTCTGAAAAAGTAGTCATCTAGGAAGAGTGGTTCGCGGATTACTTCTCCTTGTTCACTGAGGTAATAATACATTGGAACTTCATCTCCGTCCCACAGGATCGCATCATCTGTCTCATATGCTGGATAAGGTGTTGGGGGGCAAAGAAGTGGTACATCATCTTCGTTTTCATCGGATTCGCTGTCTGCGTACCTTCTGTAGGTTATGGCACTATGAGTTGCGGGGTTGTAGTATGCTGGTGGTTGTGGTTCATGTTATTTGTACTCGGATGGTGGAGTGGTTGGTTCGATCTCAAGGGTTGTCTGAAGGTACAGGTTGTGTTCTCCGGTCTCTTCATTATAGTTAAAGTAGTCGGAGGTGAAGGCAGATTGGTATTCGTGCCAGTGGTCATTGTCCCAATAAGTCTCGTATGTGGTTATGAACTGTTGTAAGTTCATCGGCAGAGTTGGCGGTGTGATCAGAGTTGGAAGAGATCCTTGGCTTGAGGTCATGTCAGCGTCAGAAGGATCATTGTCTTCTGCTTCGTCCTTGTTGAAGTTAATTATATCGTAGATATCCTTCATGGCGTATCCAACTTGGGGCATTTGCAGGATGTGGTCATTGGGGTGTGGGAAGGTTCTGTCTGTGGTTTCAACGTACTCAAGGTACTTGTGGTTGAGTTCTTGTATCATGTCATCGATTTGGCCATAGGACAGAGTAGCAACCATTTCGCTGGTAGTAACTCGGAGGTGGGGAATAAAGGTACTGTACTCGTAGAAGAGCTCTCGGTGTTTGCAGGCGATGAGTTTCTGGTATTGAGACATCTGGGTAATGTCTGTATCATGGTGGTGTTCAACCATGTCTTCCAGGAGGCAGCCGATCTGGTAGTAGCTTGAGATTTGTCCAATCCGGTGGGCCTCGTTAAGCATGTTCAGGGCATTCCATCGGGCTTCCACAAAGTAGAGGGGTGCTTGGCTGTAGATATTCATGAGGGGCAGAGGGGGTGTAGCTTGGTTGACAATGGCATTCCAAATGTCAGCGCGGATGCGGTTGTAGATCTTGGTAGTCATGTTTGTATGTTTGGAAGTTGTGGTTGTTATTTGTTTTGGTTCTCTGTTTCGATGCGTCTTGGGGCTGGGTATATATGCATTTGTTCTGAATTGGTAAGATTCCATTTGTGTGAATCTTGTATTCTGTGACTTGGTATTGACTCAGCTTTGTGCACTGTGACTTCTGTTTGACTCAGCTTCATGATCTTGCAGGTGATTTCCAGATTTGTTCAGAGATTGCATGTGATTTCCGTGGCTTGGAGGTTGTGCACTTACACTTACATTCAATAAGCAGAATTTAGCAGGCAAAATTTTGTTTATGATCAACACATAGACATCTCCCAATATAATTTTGTTTCTGGGCATTACTGGTCATTGGATTGACCTCGATTGGCAGCTTAAATCTCTCACCCTTGACTTCATCAAACTTGCTGGCCCTTATTCTGGAGACAACATTGCAGATGCATTTATTAGTTATATCCAGAAGCTTGGGATTACAACTAAGGTAAAAAAAGGAAGGCTTGCTGTCAGGTCGGCATTTTGAGAGAGGTCCTTAAACAAAACAGATTTTATTGGTTATTTATTTTCACATAATTCACCAACCGAATATTTCAAGTACAGATTTTGGCCATTATGACAGATAATGCCACAAACAACTCAACATTTTTCCAAGTTTTAGCAGCCAGCCTCAAACAGGAAAACGTGGTCTTTAGTGCAGAAAGCTGCTGTGTACAATGCCAGGCCCATGTACTGAACCTTGCTGTTCAGGACTATCTTATGCACATAGACAAAACATCCAAGAGAGGAGGGGCCCTGAGTATAATTTCCAAGCTGCGCAAACTGGTTGTGTCAGTCTGATCATCCCCACAATAATGAGACAAATTTGCTGCATAGTGTAGGGCAATCAGTTTAGTCCCAAAAGAGCTTATATTGGACGTCTGTATATATTGGAACTCAACATTTGCAATGATCCAGTGTGTGCTGGAGTTTGCTGTGGTATGTATCCTTTTTTTCTTCAGTCAGCTGAAGCAACTGTTTCGGATGATGGAAGATTTATTTTTAAAAAAAAAAAAAAAAAAAAAAAAGCCAATAGATTCAACGATGGCTGCTGACAAGGAAATATGGACCAAGGCTCTAGGTGAAAGTGAGTGGGATGTACTTAGGAATGTTGTCAGAGTTTTGGAAGTAAGTGGTGGTTGCTCTGGCTCCACACTCATTTTGTCTGCCTCCGCACAATGCAACACCTCACTACATAGAACTGCCAGTGTTTCGATGATTGTACGAAGGATATAGTCAAACAAACGACCCTGACAATAAGCTCTGTGATACCAGTATACAACCTTCTGATTGACTGGCTAGAGGACAAGCTTAATAACAGGCTGGAGAGTTGCAGTGATTTATGATTAAGCCCAAATCAGAGAGATGCCATAGAGGTTGCTCTAAGCAAGCTCAGAAAATACTACTCCCAAACAGATACTGCCATATACTCAATCAGTTCAGGTATGTCGATGTCAGCATGTGGCCATTGCCCTTTTCAAAATAGAAGAAACTCTGCAAAAACTCACTCTCCTTTTCTTTGAACAGTGCTAGACCTATGCTTAAAGCTACAATACTATAAAGATCAGGGCTGGGAGCAGCACTTCATTGAGAGAACCAAGCAGGCCGTAATCAAAGTGTATTGGAAAAACTATGCACCGCTGCAAGGTTCCAGCCAAAGTTTAGATGAATATGCCAAGGGATCCCTCCTGTCCCACATTTACTTCAGCAGAAAGAGGGAGCCATTAGTGGAAGAGCTGCCATCAATAGACAAACTTACCATTTACCTCACCAGCAACCACATGGTCCTGCTGGAGGGCACAGAGGTGCTCAACTGGTGGAAGATGGGTTGTCAGGTGGGCATTGGGCCAATTTAACCCACCAATCTAACCACTACTCTACTTACTGGGGCATGCAGCTACATCAAATGGACTTCTCCAGCCTGTGTGATATGGCTCGAGACTACCTGGTGATTCCTGTCTCCAGCACTCCCGTCAAGTAGGTGTTCTCAGATAGGGTGGACCTTGCTGCCCCAAAGAGGTGTGTACTGAATGCTGAGACAATCTGGGCATATATGTGTCTGAAGTCTTGGTGGTGCTCAGGCTGCTAAAATTCAGCAGATCTGTGGATAAGTTGGTTGGCCTTGTGGAATATTTATTACCTTTCAAAATAATAAAAAAGGAAAAAAAACCTGAGGACTCAGCCCGAAGTTTGCGGCCCAAGTAGGGTGGGGTTGGTAGCAGCAGTGGAGGGAGCACATAATATTTGCGGCTCTCAGTCAGCAGCAAGAGGCAGCCCCAAGCTACTAGTGCCCAGGTCAGTGGGTGGATTGGTGGATGGGTCAGTGGGTCAGTGGGTGGGTTGGTGGGTCAGCGGAGGGAGCATGCAAAATTTATGGCCCTCTGCTGGCAGCAAGGAGCAGCTCCAAGCCGCAAGTGTCCAGGTCAGGGGGGTAGACAGAGAGAGCATATAAAATTTGTGGCCCTCCACCAGCAGCGAGGGGCAGCCCCAAGCTGTCAGTGCCCAGGTCAGTAGGTGGGGTCAGTTGGTGGGTGCGGGGTCAGTGGAGGGAGCATGCAAAATTTGCGGCCCTCCGCCAACAGCAAGGGGCAGCCCTAAGCTGCAAGTGTCTGGGATGGCAGGACAGATGGAGGGAGCATGCAAAATTTGCAGCCCTCCACCAGCAGCATAGGGGCAGCCCCAAGCTGCCAAGGAGTCTGGGGTGGAGGGTGCTTCTGGCAATCGGAGGGTGCTTCTGGTAGTCAGAGGGTATTTCCGGTGGTTGAAGTTGCCAGTTCGGGTCCCATGGGCACCTCGGCCCTGCACCACAGCACTGTACTGGCAGCACTACAGAGCAGGGCTGAGGGGCCAGTAGGGCCCTACATAATAGCTAAGCTAGTGCTACATAAGAGGTGCCTGGTCCAACCCCCCCATATAAGACTGCCCAACCTGCACAAAATGGTTGCCTAACCCTCATGAAAGATTGCCTAACCCTTGTGAAAGATTGCCTAACCCTCACAAAAACTGCTCCACCCACTGGTCCCAGGCCTTGATGAGCCTATCATCTATTATGAGTGTGATGAGTATTGTATCCGAGCTTTCCTCAAAGGCAACAGTGCCATAGTAGTCATGTGGTTGGAATAGAATGGCTATGTTGGCTGCAAATGGGACCCCAAAACTGTAGGTAAGGTCGTACCAGACTCCACTGCTATCCTCCCAGGTTGGGCCCTTCCTTTTCAGGATGTAAAATATTACCGGGGTGATATTTTTGTCTGTGTGTGTAGGCAGAGAAAGGTTGCATCCAACATATCTTGATATGATGCAAGCATACAGTTGGGTGAACTCTTGGCCCAGGACCTCATACTGCCAGGCTGTGCTGATAGATGCCTGCCCTTGGTCTGGCCCTGGGAGCCCTGGCTTGGAAACCTGCCAAAACAGACAGCAACCAGTCAGTCCTTTTTGTGTGCAGGGGGGCAGAAACCCCCCAGGCTGCAGAAACCCCCCAGACTGCAGCACCCTAAAAAAGTGGAGCTCCTCACCTTATACAGCACACTAAATTGTGCCAAGAATGTATGTACAGCCATGCCGAGATCACTACCAAGCTGGCCTGTCATATGCTCTATCAATCTGCTCAAAGAACCCCAGATCATAGCCACTATCACCACACAGACTATGTCATGCTTGTGCGCAGTTTGCTCTTCAACAGCACTTCTAAAGTTCTGGTAGGGATACAGAATCTTGTGCATCTCTGGAATTGTATCAAAAAGAGTATGTTAGCAAAGAGTGTGATTTATCTAGAGAGGGGTTAAAAAAAAAGGGAGATGAGTGTAGGGGATTTCAGAACTCCAGAACCCACCCTTCACCAGTATTGCAGTATACCCAATTCCCATCCAAACCCCCCCTCCTTGCTTTTTTCACCCCCTCTTTCTTGCCATCCAGTATTTGATGCAATCCTTACAAATCTCATTGATATGGTGGTGAAGCTCATTGCCATAGAGATTCCTTACTACTATCACAATTACCTCTCCACATTTGTTAATAAAGATATAGTTCTCTTCATCATTGGTTACTCCTACTGGCCAATGGACCCCTTGATCAAGTACAATTGGCTCTGATTTGAATGTAGACCCCCAAGCCTTGAAGATGATACTGGTACTGCTCATGCTGAACATCTTACCCTCAAATTTCTCTATTTGATCAGATGCCGGACATAGTTGAACTCAGGTAACTTTGAACTCTCCTTTCCAATGGAACTGAGCCCTGATCTGAGGGACTGAGATAAGTATGCAGACGGGTTGTGTGTGGACAGGTTGTGTGTGGATGGGTTGCATGTGGGCAGGTTGCATGCAGGCAGATTACATGCAGGCAGGTTGTGGGCAGGTTGAGTGCAGGCAGGTTGCATGTAGGCGGGTTGTGTATAGACAGATTACATGCAGGTATGGGTGTTTTTTAGAGGGAGACCATGTAAAAATGAAATTAAATAAAACACGGAGATGGGTATTTCAGAAAAAGAGCATAAGTGAGTAAGTGAGTGAGCTGCATACCAATAAGTTGCACACCGATGAGTTGCATGAGTTGCATAAGATTGCTTATGAAGGCTTGCTTCTGTTCCTTTTGAGACCTCTGTCATACAATACATTGACTCAACAGCTCAGCCACCAAAAGCATGCCCCGCAATGTCTGCCAGCCTTTCTTCATCTTGACCAGATGTTGTGAATAAAGTCAGCAAATCTTGCCATAGAGCTATGGACCCTAAGAAAAGCATGAGGTGAATTGGGTTATACTGGGGAAGTTTAAATAAATACAAGTAAACAAGTAGCAGCCAAGTGAGCAATCTATATCTACTATCAGCTGCTCCAAAAAGGCTGCCCATATATAGCTGTGAGGTCTGTGAATTCCAAGGTCCAAAGGGCTACTGTGAGTTGTTGCTGGAATTCTCCCTCATCCCTGCTATTGCCATTGCCACCACCACTGCCATTGCCCCTTTGCCTCTTGATGAGTAGCTTGTGTACTGTCCATATGAGAAAGAATCTAACATTGTCAGTAGAGAGTGCATTTCCACCTCAAATACTCCCTCTTTTGATGATCATTACAGGGTGAAAAATGAGTAGACTGAACCAATATATAAATTAAGGGCTACTGTTTTATTTGCTTGTGATGTGGCAGGAAAGAACAAAGAAAAGAATAAAGAAAAAGAATAAAGAAAAGTACAAAAGAAGAGAGGGAGCAAAAGGAAAGAGTGATATCACCAAAGTGTAGCAGGAAAAAAAAAAACAAGAGCGAAATGAATAAAAGAAATGGTGATGTCACCAAAGATTTCAATCCAGATCAATCCGGATCAATCTAGATCAGATCACAAGACTAATCCAAGTTGATTCGAATCCATCACATGATGAATCTGAATCAAATCTCATCTGGATCAACTCTATCCATTCAGAGTACTACTGAACAGTCTCTCTCACTGAGACAATTATTTCAATCATATTCTCAACTACTATCCCTTCTCCTAGCACTAAGGTCTCATACTTGTACCAGTTGAGCTTGGCACCTGAGCACCCCTTATACTATTCTATGATATCTTTCAGTACTATAATATCTGCAACTAACCTTAGCCCAATCACCATATTATCAAGAAAGGCCCCCACCTTCCAATTAAGCCCTAGAATGTCCAACTCTCTCACCTTTTACTGTATTTTATCCAAAAGCAGCTCTGGGGACAGCATGTACAAAATCAGCAACAGTGGATCCCCTTGTAGCACTCCTCTGCTCAGAGAGAAAGAGACCTTACTGTACTTATTTACTATAATTGCTACCCAACTCCCTTCCAGCAGACTGACAAATACCCACCAGATTCTATGGAGGACCCTAATGCACTTTAGTACCCTCTTCAACCATACTCTTCAAACTCTATCATAGGTCTTCTCCTAGTCTAGAAAAACCAATTGTCCATCTACTCTAGTAGTATATATAAGTACCCTCAATGATACTATATATCCAGGCTATTCTATCTCTGATCAGATATCCTCCTATGAATCCTCTCTGCTTGATCCCCAGGACCTATTAGGCCACTCTCTGCAGCCTAGCCACCAGCACCTTTATAACCAGTTTGCAATCTATATCCAGAAGTATGATCAGTCTCTAGTTCTTTCACTTCTCTCTCCTCCTCTTAATCTTAAACAGCAGAGCCATAAGACCCAAACTCTGTCCTCCAATCTATACTCCAGAGCCTATCACTTCATCACACATTGCTGTCATTTCTCCAGAGCCAACTCAACTCCTGTCATCCTTTTCCAGAAATCCCACTATAAGTTATTCTTCTCTGATATAGTCCTAAAGCTCATCATCAGTAAAATCCACCAAATCTCCTCTCCTTGGACAGTAGCACCAAGATTGTCTAAGTCTGCTGCCAGATCAGAGTGCCATTCTACCAAGTGCCTGTCAATGTCCAACATCCCCTCTCCTCCATCCTTCTTACTCCATAAGTTCTCCACCACTTGCTCAGCTAGTCCAAAATCTCTAGTATCCCAACCACCAACTCTCTTACCTCATCTAAAACCCCCTCTCACTACTGCTGGACTCTCCTTGCCTGCAACAGCTATGACAAGAACTTGGTTGGCTGCTCTCTCTCCAGTCTCTGCCACTACAACCTGGCCACCATACTCTTAACCTATAGATCCTCCTCCTGCTACAGAACACCCTTCAGCTCCTCCACCTCTAGCCTGGTCTGCTGTATATACCAATCTCTCTCTACATCTTCATTTGTCAGGTCTGCTTAAGATGCCAACAACCTTGCCAATTTTTGTGAGGCCCACCTCATTCACTTCCTCCTCTGAGCACTCTATACTCTTCCTGCCTCTCCTCAATACTATTGTGCCTCAGACTTCAATCATAACCAGTAATTCCTAATCTCCAGTCCCACTGCTCTCTAGCCAAGAATCCTAGAGTTAATTTCTATCACTCATGTCTTCTATAGAGAGGCCTTCTCTAGCAAGAAAGTATTCAGTTATCAATGTTCAGGCCCCTCCCCACTACTCCCAAAATACCCCTCTTCCAGAAAACCCCAGTGATCTGACCACAGATACCAAACAGTCTCCAAAGACCTTTAGATATCAACTCCCCAGCAATCAGCAGTCAACATCCAGTCAATCCTTGAGCCAAGCCCTACTACTCAGTGTATAAATACTCTACAATCTCCCCAATCAAGCCTCCCAGCATCCACTAAAGAGCTCAAATGTTTAACCTCCTCCCAGGCTTCAATACCCCCACTCTTGCCCATTATTCTCCTATCTTTATCAGTTCAGTTGATCTTCCCATTCTGGATCATATTAAAGTTCTCCTCTAGATAATCAATCTCTGCCTCTATCAATACTCCAGACTCTTATAGCTCTTGTATCCATTCCACCCTCTTCTCTCTTTCTACCAGATAATAATATAACCCAACTGTCCTGGCCTCTTCTAAATACTCCACACTACCCTACTCTCCTAATATCAAATATTGCCCAGGTCCTCCTTACTCTTCCTAATTAGAATGTCTACACAGTCTTACCAAACAGCTACACTACTCCATTCCTTCATCCAGTTCTGACTATCCAGATCTCTATCACACCCAATATCCTATAGTAGAAACAAATCAGCACCTGTCCCTTTCAGCCATCCAAAGATATTTTGCTGCCTCACCACCCCTTAGAGCCTATTGACATTCAGAGATAAGATTTTAGTTATACTGTTCATACTGAATAATGTTATTTGAAGCATAGTCCTCTAGTCTATAATTTCATACTTACTATATCCCCTGTCATATCCAGATTCCTCTCTGCCTTCAGTTCATCTGTCTCTCTCTGTTGAGTCTCTAATACCTTCAAGATCTCCTAATAATCTGCACCATCCACAGTCTCTATCTCCATATAATACTCCTCACATACTACCAGCTACTTTACCAGTCCTTTTCTTGGACCCCACATATAATCAGCTCTGTTATTCACAATCACTAGCAGTATTGCCTCTCTGGTGCCATCAATCTGATATATCTCAGCCTCCAACAATATCATCATTATCTCATCTCAAAGTTTCTGTAGCACCTTCTCACCATATAAGATTTCACTCTAGTATCTCTTACTCAGTACCTGGAAGTCCTCTTCTCTCAGTTCTTCAACTATCATATTCTCCAGTATCTTTCACCTCAGCCTCAGCCTCTGCCACTCCCTGGGCCACCCTTAGCCTCCCTTCCACCTGTCCCCCCTCTGCATACCTCCTTGTTGACTTATCTCAATCTTTCTCCAGTATATTCTACAATTTATCATCACCTCTAGCCCCATCTGACACCCCAAACTGAGGGCTCTCCCCTTCTGCTATCTCAGCATTCTCCACAATGATACTCTACCTGACATTCTCCCCCACTTCTGGAGTCTCCTTTGGTCCTATCCCCTCCTCTCCTACCCATATACTCACCTTCAATTCAGCTACTTCAGCAGTAGTCCCTCTAGCTGCCCTCTCTCCCAACTTAGCCAGCAGCTCTTTCTGGATATACCTCCCCTATATCCTCTCCCATACTATCTGATCTAGCTACACCTTCTTATTATTGACAATTTCTAGCCTTATACTCTTTCTAGGCCAATATCTTCCTCTCTACAGCTCCAGCCAGATCCTCCAATATCTCCAGTAAGTCCTCTTCTTCCTCCAGTGTCCCTTTTACTTATAAGACCTTGTACTCCATAGGTCCCCACTTAAGAACCACTGGCCAGTCTCTCACCTTCCCCATATTCTCCTTGCCTGCCAGTCACACCCTGATGTCTACATCTCTAGTCCTGAATTTAGTACCTTCTCAGACTCTAAACTCAACATCTATGATCTCTCTATACTCCTTGACAGCCTCTACAATCAACCTCCTGGCCATTTCCTTTAACACTATAAGCATATCTAGTACTGTCAGCTATATTACTTAGAGATTCCAGTATAAGTATTGGGTCATGGAGATCACCACCCCCCCCCCACTATCACTCTCTTCTCCATTATCTCCAACAGTACCTCCTTCTTCTTGAAGCTGACCTCTATCCCTTTCAGTCTCTTCAAAAACTTCACCAAAGTAGCCCCCTTTACCTCCTAGGCCAGAAGCTCTAGAATTATTCTCACTATTACTGCTAAGCCTTGAAAGTACAATGTGATAGTAAATTCTGACCTCAATTTCTTGAATAATAGTACTACCATCAGTCCCATTATACCATCTGCCAGATCTCTGGGCCTCATGCCCACCCTCTGTCCAGATCTACTATCAATTATTACATCTGGATTTTTTTTCCAGATTAGCAGTCTCTTTACTATCAGCAGTTCTACTCCCTCTAGTCACTACTCTCTCAGCCCTGCTGCTCTTGCCTCTATGGGCCACTCCCCCAGAACCTACAGCCCTCACCATCTCTTTGCCCTTCCTTAGCCAGCCCTTCAGTCCAGTCATTTTTATCAGTCAACCTCTCTTCACCTTATCTGTGAAGCTCATCCTCTCCATCTCTTATCTCCTAGCACTGCCTCCTCCTCTTCTATATCCTCCAGCCAGCAAGCCTCTCATGCTTCCCCTCAAGTCATGACTTCTCTTCACATGCTATCAGTTGAAAGAACTGGGGCCACTCTGCCCAGTATATATCTCAGAATACTTATTAGTCACTATATTACTAAAGCTTTAATATTTTATTTTGAGCTCTATCTAACTTATCTCTAACTCTCTACTTTCTTATAAATATACTATCTTTTCAATATAATCTCACCCTCTCTCTCTTAAATCATGACTGCTAAAATTTCTTCTCTTTACTCTTTTTTTACTATTCTTCTATAATATCTTACTCTAACTCTCTTCTCACTCTCAGACTTAAGGATTCTGATATATACTCAAGTCATTATATACTATTATCATACTACTATTACTCTCCTATACTAGTATAATTATATATAAAAAAATATTCAACTTTTATATATTAGAGAAGTTTATAGTTTAATATATATAGATATTAAGTATTTACTATTATTATTAAATAGTATCTAAACTTATTGTTATATTAGTAGGAAGTATTTATTTCTGATATTATAAATTGAATATTAATATAACAAAGAATCTCTGTATTATCTAAAACTATAGAGAGAGTTTAATGAGAGTATTTGATAGATTAAAATATATAATAGTTTTAATATCAAAGCTTACTAATACTATATATAGATAAAATAACAAATTTTCATAATCATACTATAAAAAATTAAGGTCTATTATTAATCAATATAAATCAAATTGAGAAATATGAGTAAAACTGCTAAAAATAAAAATATAAAAACTAAATAATTATTTTTATAAATTACTTCTTGGATTTAATAAATTCTCATTAATAATCTTAAGTATATTAAATTTAGTAAAGTTATAGTTATAATACTTATACATATATTGAAGATAAAGATAAAGATATAGTACATATATATTCAGCCAGCTAAGATTGAAGTAGCTATAATTCTCACCTCACTAAAAGATAATTTTGAGTTTTATAATAAATATTTAATTTTTTTTATTTTATTTTTTTTTTTAAGAGAGAGTGAGGTGAAAAAAAGAAAGAGATAGAATTGTAGAAATAAGATTGAGATAGATGAGTGATGAAAACAAGTAGTTTATATTAATAAATAATATCTATTAATTAGTAACTAACTTTTAGTTTAATAAATTATATAAGAATATAAGAATATTTTTTAATTTTTGATTATTAATAGATAGGAAAATATAGAAAAACAAATAGTTATAATCTTTAAAACTTTCTATATAAACTATATAGTCTATCAAAATTATAAGTATATCAATATCTTATCTATTTAAACTCAAATTCTGACTATAACCTAATATATATGTATCTATAAAGTATATACTAGAGTCAATATGATATTACTACTTAATAATTCTATTAGGTAAAATAAAAACTAGGATAGAAAATTTAGTAAAATAAAGCTTATATATTATCATGACTTATTACTAAATCTTTTATAACTATAAGCTTAATATCACACTAATATTATATATATTAATCTTAGAAATTATTAGTAAAAAGATTTTTATAAATATATCTTTCTATATAGTATATATTTAGTAACTTTAAGATAGAATTTGAGTTCTTTTACGTTTAGTTTACTATTAAATATCTATTTATTTCTAAGTTGAGTAGAGTTAGAGCTTCTTATTAAAAAAAAAATACTATACTTTAAAATTTAGTAGTTTATAATTATTTTTAAATATAATATTATTCTTCAACTTTTGATCAATCTAATATATTTTAATACTTTATAAATATATATATAACTATTTAAACTAAAATAATAAACTATATATTATTTACTATAGTATTGATTCTTAGTATAACTAAACTGATTATTCTTTTATTTTTTAAGTATATATATTTAATATAAATTCTTAATTTAGTTTATATATTTTATTACTTTTACTATATTTTATACTATTTCAACTTATATAAATACTTTGATATTTGAGTGAACAAATTTTAGAGAATTTGAGTTAAAAGTGTAAATTTTCTTCTTTTAATTAAAAGAGTATTATTATTAGTTCAATAATTTATTAAGATATTTTAAATAATATTTTATTATCTCTTTAATTCAGTTTTCTTAATTTTCTAATATAGTAATATCTGTTTTATATTTTTTTTCAATTGAGTAAAGAAAGTAATTTCTCTTATATTTAGTTTAATTTTTCTATATTTAAGCAAAAGAGTATACCTTTCTACTATTTAATATTTCTCCTTTAATATTATATAAAAACTGTACTTTTGAGCTAAAAAAGTTATTATTACTTTATTTTATATACTAACTGAGCTACTTTAAAGTTAAATAAGCTATTGTTATTTACTTATATATATATATATTTAATTTTCTAATATATGTCATAATTACATAATACTCTTAATGAATTAAATTGAATCAAAGGTTCAATTGATTCAAAATTTAATTTAAACCCTATTTTTCAAAATATAATATGTAACTTAATAAATATATATCTAAATTTAACAGTCTTTAGCTTATTAGATTTCCCTATATAAGATGAATCCAACAAGCTAAAGATTATTAAATTTGAATATATTTTTATCAAGTTATTATATTTTTAAAAATAGAGTTTGAATTAGAATCTTGATTCAATTCAAATTTTATTTGAATTGAAAAATCTCAATTCAATTTGATTTGAATAATCTCAATTTGATTTGATTTGAATTGATTTGATTTATTTAAAAGTACTAGTTATAATATCTACTATATAGCGTAATATAGCAGGCATATGTATAATTGTATAAGTATGTCAGATTTCTGTATCTTGAAAACTTAATCTTCTTTGACTCTACAGAGTCCTTAGAATATAAGGATAGATAAGTTCAAAGTGTATTTATCTATAGGTTTACTAGTTCTCTTACTTTTTCTTTACTGTAAACTATTTCAATCTACGATTTTATTCACTTTAGATATTAGGGATATTTATATAAGTTTGCTAGCTATAAGGTGGCTAAGTTATGACTATATTTTCTATGAGTCACTTTTTATAAATATTAATCCTTAACACCTATTAAATCTTTGATGATTGTTAAAACTTTAACATCTGTGAAATCTCAACATTAAAGAGTTTAATATTTATGAAAATTTTAATATTTGTAAAATATAACTGCTATTTGTAAGAATATACTATATTTGGGAATTAGATTCAGATACTACCATCAAATGTTTATTCTACTGATTCATATTCCTGATTTGGATCAACTGTCACAATAGCCTGTATTTGTACAAAAGAGTAATTTCTATTATACTATTTAGATTTTATCTTTTATTTATTATCAACTGTATTAATCCCCTGGGTAGGGGATCACGGGATGGTCCAAGGTGGGACCCAGGATGAACTAAGAGAGGAGAGGCAGGGTGGTATGGAGGCAGATACAGAAATAAGTGAAGAAGTACACTCTCAGTATAGTGTTCTAGGTGGGGCAGAGGGTGAGGAGGAATTACTAGATATACTGGAGGAGGAGTGGGATGAGTCAGTGAGGAGGAGTGTATTGGTGAACCCAGAGATAGAGATTGATTGGGTTGCCCAGGGTATGGCAGAGACAGTGGATGAGGAGAAGTAGCTGTAGAAGACTCTCAAAGGAATGGCAGCAGAGGAGCTGGGGGGAGAGGACTTCTGGGTTATAGAAGAGAGATATTGGGAGGAAATCCTTTATAGTGAGAAGATACTGAGGAAGGTTCAGAATAAGATCCTTGTGGTCCTCTTGGAATCAGTTGAGTATCAAGTCAATGATCAGAGAGAGGAGGAACTTAGAGAGATTGCAAATGAATAGACAGCATTCTTGTGGGGCTTGAGGAAGGGATTGGAGAAGTAGAGAGTGATTTGTGCAGACTATTAATTGGAGATGGAGGTGGTAGATGGGGTGGAATGTCAAGAAATCTTAGAGACATTGGATGCCCAGGCTGTAGCAGAGGGTAACTTAGAGATAGAGTAGTACTTAGATCTGGCTGGAGATGAGATGAGTATGGAATACTAGACTGGGGTCTCAAATTCAAACATTATTCAATATGAACAGTACAACTAGAATATTCTCTTTGAATGTAAATGGGTTGTAGGGAGCAGCTAGGTGGAAGTATATATTTGGATGGCTAAAAAGACTAGAGGTAGATCTCTTCTTACTGCAGGATGTCTGTTATAAGGTGGATGTAGACTTACAGAATTGGACTAAGGAATGGGGGGGGGCTGCAGTGTGGATGGAGAGGGTGGGTATCCTAGTTCGAAAGGGGATAGGAGACATTGGGGACATTGGACATTGGGGGAATCAGTTGGTGTAGAGAGTGTGGAAGAGGCCTGGATGGGACCCATTGACAGTTGGGTCATGTTACTGCCCAGCAGAGTGGGGGGAACAGGTGGATTGGATTCAAAGTTTGAAAGAGGCCAGTGTCTTGGATGAGGTTGAGTTTGACTGCCTGGGGGGTGACTTCAACATAGTATAGGACAAATCACTCATCTTTCACCAGTACCATTCGAGTGACACAAGACTCAGACAATACTTTCGACAATATCTTCAAGTATTGGTACTATCAAGATAGTGAGCAACACATATTCTGGTGAGTGTACTGGGCAGGGGGGCCCCAGTGCCTTTGACTGGCAACATGTGGGGGGGGGTCAAGGTGCTGGTATTGGTATGCCGAGTGCTTCGATGAGGGGATGTGGGACCAGGGGTGGTGGCAGAGGAGGTGCAAGGCCGTATAGGGGAGGGAGGATGACCTTCACAGATAAAGTCAGGATGGGAAAGCAGGTGACTGGGCTAGATGGCTGGCTGGAGCTGGGGAAGGCAGCTGCTACCTTGAGTGGCAATGAGGCCTCTCTACTGGGGGGACAGTGTAGTGGGGCTGGAGGTGTAGTGAGTGTAGTGGCTGAGGCAGTGACTGCTGATGGTGGTGTGATAGGCAATCTGAAAAAAAATCCAGATGTGACAGCTGATGGGGGACCTGGACAGGGGAGCAGCACGAGATCCGGGGACCTGGCTGATAGTGTGACAGGCCTTGTGGCAGCCCCATTACTCAAAAAATCTAGATCGGAATTCACCGTCATACTGTGCTTCCATGGCTTGGCAGTGATGGCAAAGATGGTACTGGGGCTGCTGACTAGTAAGGTGAAAGGTGCGGTCTCGGTTAAGTTTTTGAAGAAGCTGGAGGCAGTTGAGGTGGGGTTTGAAGAGGAGGGTTTGCTACTGGAGGCAGTGGAGAAGGGTGTGGTAGTTGGAGGGATTTTGGTGCCAATGGCGAGGTGTATGCATTGGGATCCCTGAGTGGTTCATCTGGTGATTGCAGACTTGCCGATGGTGAAGAAGGAGGAGATGAGAAGGCTGGTCATGGATGTGGTGAAGGAGTATGGTGAGGTGGTCGACATTGGGTTCAGGGTATGGGAGGGGACTGAGCTCAGAACAGGTGATGTGGATGTCCAGTTGAGGCTGTTTGGGATGGAGAATACTGGGAAGGCTAGGGACTGGCCAGTGGCATTGAAGTGGGGCCCAGTAGAGTACAAGGTTTCAAGGGTGAAGGGGTCAGAGAAAGAGGAGGAGGATCTGCTAGAGGCACTTGAGGACTTAGCGGGGGCTGTGGAGAGGAGGCAAAGGGCTTGGAGGGCTTACGAGGCTAGGATGGTAGTAGAGGTGATCGAGGGCAAGAAGGTGCGAATGGACAAGGTGCTCTGGGAGAAGACAAAGGGGAGACAGCTGCAGAAGGATTTTCTGACCAGTTTGGATGGAGGTCAAAGGGTGGGGGCTATGGAGGAGGGTACTGAAGCGAGTGCTAGCATCTGGGTGGAGGCTGGGCAGCAAAGGGGGAAGATGAAGGAGAGTGGGGGACAGGGACTGGAGGAGGTGGTAGTGGATACAGCGATGGAGGATGATAATCCAATCCAGTATGGTGTTCCTGAGATGGGAGAGGGGGAGTTGGAGGATGTGTCAGAGGATGGTTGGGATGAGTCTGTATGAACTGAGAAGAGGAAGGAAGGAGAGACAGATTTGGCATAGACAGCAGAGGTAGTTGGGGGGGAGAAGTGGCTGTTGAGAGTACTGCAAAATGTGGCAGCTGAGGAACTGGGAGAGATCGACTTCCAGGTGATCAGTGAGAAATTCTGGGGGTAAGTATTGCGAGGAGAGAAGGTCATGAGGAAGTTGAGAGATGAGATGATGGTAGCTCTTTTGGAGGTGGAGGAGTATGAGGTCCCCAAGGTGAGAGAGGCAATGCTCTTGGGTATTGCTAACGAGAGGGCAGCTTATCTGTGGGGGCCATGGAAGAGACTGGCAAAGTGGCAGGTAGTATGCGAGGAGCACTGGGCATCAATGGAGATAGTGGATGATGAGGACTGTACGGAATTGTTAGCAGCTCTAGACGAGCAGCAGAATGTGGAGGATGAGATTGCAGTAGAACGGAATCTGGATCTGGCTGGAGAGGAAGTGAGCATGGAATTGTAGATGTGGGATATCAACACTATCAAATATTTTGCCATGAATAGTATAACCAACATTTTTTCTTTGAATGTCAATGGGCTTAGGGGGACTGAGAGGCGATGTATGATTTTTGGATGGCTGAAGAAACTGGAGGCAGATCTCTTCTTACTTCAAGATGTATGGTGTAAGGGGGAGGAAGATGAACTGAAATAGACAAGAGAGTGGGGTGGGGAGGCAGTTTGGCAGGGTAAAGTGGGAATCCTGGTTAGGAAGGGGAAAGGGGACATTGTGGACACTGGACATTAGGGTAGTAGATTAGTGTAGGGGACATGGTGGAGGCCTGGATAGAACTCAATTGTGGTGGGATCTTACTACTGCCCAGCTGAGAGGGGGTCCCGAGTGGCATGGATTAGAGATCTGCAGGATTCTGGACTCTTAGTTGAGGCTGGGGTAGATTATCTGGGGGGCAATTTTAATATGGTATGGGAGAGTAGACTGGACAGAACTGATGGAGGACAGGGTATGGTAGGAAGGAGTGGGAGATTAGAGGACTGGGAAGAGGTAGAAAGACTCAGCTCACTGGTGGACACAATGTGACTTCAAGATGGAGATCGACATCTGTATACTCACTGGGTGGGAGGACTTGGTACTAGGATTGATTGGATTCTGACTGCTGAGTGTTGGGGCAATACAGTTTGGGAGATGATGGAGGTTGAGTGGTGCCCTTGGTCAGATTACTGGGGTATTTGGGGAGGAGGGAGGTTTGGAGGGAGCAAAGAGGGGCCAGGACATTGGCATCTAAACTCTTTGCTGCTGGGTGAGGTGGACCTGTGGAATGCATGGGTGGTAGAGGTGCGATCCAAGGTTAATAATTGGAGGTGAGCCAGGATGAGAATTGGTGATAGGTGGCATAGACTGAAATCCGAAGCTCAGAGGTACTGGGGGGAAGTGGGGAGAGAGCAAGGTGCTCAGTAGAGGAGACAAGTCCGATGGACATCTAGGAGACTAGAAAGACTACTTTTGAATTGGGCTGGGCTACTGGAGGAGGAGGAGGTTTTGGACTGGAAGGCTAAGCGGGCTAAGCTGGAAGTAGTGGAGCTGCAGGATTTGTTGAGGAAGGAGGAAGCAGTGCAGGCTTAGGCTATGGTGGCAAGACTATAGTGGCAGGGATTGGAAGAAGGAGAAAGGCCCACAAAGTTTTTGTCCCATCTCCTTCATGCTAGGGGAGCAAGACACTGGTGGGAAGGAGTCCTTAATGATGAGGGAGAGATGGTATTAGGTGTGCAGGGGATCCTTGGCCAGCTGAGCACCTGCTGGAGCAACCTCTGGAGTGAAGAGGAGGGAGGGGAGGTAGCGCAGGACATTGAGTGGCATCTGGAAGAGTAGCACCCAGATCCTGCAGCAGAGTTGGGGGATCTTGGCCAACCAGTATTGGGAGAGGAGATCCTTCGAGTTCTGGCATCCATAACCCTAGAGACAGTGCCTGGAGAGGATGGTTTGCCTTGGGACTTTTGGAAATGTATGGCATCTGTAGAGGAGGTTCTGGAGGAGATGTCGCTGATGTGTGATGAGGTCATTAGTACTGGGGAGTGGATTGGAGGGCAACAGTTGGGGCTGGTATCTCTGCTGTACAAGGACAAAGGGTGTAGGGAGGACTGGAAGAATTGGAGGCCAATTATGCTGCTGGATATAGACTGCAAGCTGGTCACCAAAATCCTGGTGGTGAGGCTACAGAGTGTGGCCCAACAGGTGCTAGAGAAGGAGCAGCGAGACTTTGTGGGGGGCCAACTGATCCGAGATGGCACGGCATGGATTCATGGGGTCATTGAAGATGCTAGGGCTGCAGGGGTGAATGGCCACTTGGTCTTCCTGGACCAGGAGAAGGCCTATGATAGGGTCTGGAGAGTTTGGTTAGAGAAGGTACTGGAGCACATTGGGGTACCAGTGGGTGTGTGTTGGTCACTTATTGGATTACTGAAAGGGAGTAGGGCTGCAATTCTGGCAAATGGACACAGGGGGGCTTCTTTCCCTGTGGGGAGGGGAGTGCCTCAGGGGGATCTGCTGTCACCTATCCTTTATGTCTTCACCCTGGAGCTGTTGTTAGATCGAATCTGGCAGAGAGTTGGTAGACTGAATATCTTGGGCATCAACTGGAAGGTAGGGGCCTTTACCGATGATATGGTAGTTGGGTTGGGCTCAGTGGCAGATGTGGCTATACTCAAGGAGACAGTTGAGTGGTATGAGAGATACTCTGGGGTGAAACTCAACTGGCATAAGTATGAGACAATGGTCCTTAGGGAGGGAGTCATAGGTGGGGATGTCATTGGAACAATTGTCCCAGCTGGAGAGATGATATGGTACTTGGGTATCTATTTCTCAGTGTATGGCTCTTTACTTCCCAAGGAGTGGTGGGAGTGCAAGCTGGAAGAATGGGGGAAAGCACTGACGAGTTGGGGTGGTAGACAGGTGTTGCTAGCAGGAAGGATAACTGTTCTGAATATGTATTGGATGCTGAAGCTTTGATATCTGGGCTATCATTTAGACTTCCCTAAGTGAGTGGTTAAGAAGCTTCTCAAGATGGCCCGTTCTTGGCTCTGGGCTAGACACCAGAGTCAGATTGATTGGGAGATACTAGCACTACCTGTGGATCATAGAGGACTTGGCCTGGTGGACTTTCCCAAGAGGCTACTCTGCTTGAGGGCTTGGTGGATGAAGAGGGCCAGTGAGTTGAGAGGAGGAGAATGAGTGCCCCTTATACAGTGTTTGTGGGAGGTATGGGTGTTGTCACAGGGTGGCTCAGGGGATCTACTGTCCTTGGTGGTCTTGGATGGTAGCCAGAGGATGAGATACAAAGAATTCTAGTGGGGAGTAGTAGATGGGGCCCATCGCATTGGGATCCATTGGCAAGGTACAGAAGGAGATGAGGACTGGGGTCCAGAGATGTAGAGGTGGGACAGGCTCTTGTTGGGAGGGAATCTGGTCAAGGACTTCTGCTTAGAGGAGGGTATGGAGTATCTTAGGGGTCTGGGGCAGGACCTTTGGCCGGAGACCTGGCAAGGGGCTGGGATCGGAGAGAGATGGGGCTGGACAGGCATCTGGTCTTGGAGCAAGGTTGTGTCGAGGTGGCTCCTGCCAAAACTCTGGGTAGTATGGTGGAGGTTGTTGCATCGAAATGTGATACTAAACTTTAGGGCAGGTCATCTGGTGGATGGTGGGGTTTTTGATTGTGAGGAGTGTTATAATGTAGGGCAGGAGGGAGGGGTGGTGCAGACCCCTGAACATTGTCTGGGGGAGTGCGAGAGTATGGAGAATTTTTGGAAGGTAGTTGGGGAGAGGTTGGGAGTATTGGTGCCTGACCCTGAGGTGGGTGGGCAGTGGGCAGCACTGCAGTTGAGACTGGTGGGGGGGGTGGGAAATGAGTGGCTGATGGTTGGGTGGGCCATCGCAATATTGGTGGGGCTCACAGAATACTGGCAGAGCACCTTTGAGGAGGGCTCCTGGAGACCGATAAGACTGAGGGTAGTGAGATGAGAGGAGCTGATGCTTGAGCTCTTCAAGGTATGGTGGATTGGTTGGGGCCCCAAGGGGGGGGGATGCAAGGGACTAGTAAGGAGGATTGTGGAGAAGAGTGGTGGTAGAGTTGCAGTGATGGTGGA
>RBNI01000783.1:0-27038 GCA_003990745.1 Jimgerdemannia flammicorona | reverse complement strand
AAAAAAAAAAAAAAAAAAAAATGGTCTTGGTTTTGTGAAGTCATTGGTTGCCAATGAGAATGTCATAGTTGGTGGTGCTTGTAACAATCACATCTACTGAGATGGTAGCTCCTCCTACCTTAATGGAGACTTCTTGGATTTTACCAAGAGAGGTAGCTCATGTACCATCTACTGTGACATAGATTATCTTAGTAGACTCTTCAATATCCCAGCCTAGGTAGTCAATTGCCTTCTTACTCATAAGGTATCCTCCAGCACTGGTATCAATGATGGCATCAAAGATATAATCTTTAATCTGACATAGAGTATAGGCTGATGTCTTGCACTGGTCTTTGGATTCTTCATCTGAGTTTTTGGATTTTTCTTGTGCATTGTGAGCTTCTACAATCTTGTACTCTTGATTCTTGGCAGTAGTTGTAAGTTCTACTCTCAACTGCTGTCTGAAGACAGGGACTTCAGCTAGCTATCCAAAAGTAGCATTGATCTTCTATTTATTGAGGTCCTTGTAGATATTATACTGGTAGATCTTGGTCTTATGCAGCTTCTGTTCCTTCTTGCTTTCACTTTCTCTTGAGACTGAAGTAGTGTCTTCAATGATTTGGTGGGCAGCTTCATCTAACTCCATGTCTTGATCAATCTTCTCAGGTTGAGTCTTGCTTTGAATAGTGACAGCTGGGGTCTTCTTTAGTCTTCCAACTGGCTTGCTGTTGCTCTTCTTGTCATAGAGCTTAGACTGGGTTCTGGTACCTTCAGTAGCAGAGTAGAATTCAAGCTCCTCATAGTATTCTTCATCATCAGTATCACCAATCTCCTTGATGACTACTGTATTGGTTTGTTCTCTAGTTCTACTAGCATTGCTTAGTTGGGCTTTGCATCTTATTTCAGTCATACAATTTTTTGCATAGTGGCCTTCTTCTCTACATCTGAAACATGTGATATTGTGCTCTTCTGTAGCAGCTGCAAATCTCTATACTAGTCTCCTGTTGATACTTCAGACTTCTCTAACAACATCACCAAGGTGTGTAATCATCTTGGCAAACTGCTTAGTGAGTTCCTCCACTGGGTCAGCTTTGGTTGTCTTGGGGATAGGTGGGGATGGTTGTCTGTTTACAACTATAGCAGGTATAATACTAGTTGGTTTTGATGACTCCATCTTGATATCAGTTATTTTTTCCATTGAGTGTTCAGCAGGGTGTCTGACAGTCCAATATCTCTGTGCAAAAATCACTTTCTGTTCAAGAGTCAGTATAGCTGGAGTAGACCAGATTGCTAGGGCAATTTCAGGGTAAACTCCTTTAAGGAAGGTTGAATCTGCTATTTGTTCCTTGAGGGCATCATCATAGCCAGCCAAGACAATCTAGTGGCAGATTTAGGTATAGAATGAGTTGGGATCTTTACTGAGTCTCTGGCAGATAGTATTGAGTTGATCCTTGAGAACTTGCTTGATCTCTTCAGTATAGTATGTTGTTCTGAGGAAGGCCTTCATGTTGGCAAGTTTGGCTACACCATTATCAGTAATAGTAGCTATATTGAACTTGTCTCTGGCAGGTCCTCTGAGACTGACTAGTAGAAGGGCCAATTGTGCATCCACACCAAGGGCTCATACAGTAGCAAATTGTTCAAAGTCTTCAATGAAGGTCAGGATTGACTCTTCAGTAGTATATCCATAGAATGTAGAGAGATGCATTTCTATCTTATCTTGAATTCTTATAGGGGTGACTCTTGTAGTCAGGGTAGTTGTTGTGATAGTTGTTCATTTTTTAGCTTGAAAGTGAGGGATTTGTCTTGAATCGCCAGCCAATGAGCACCAAGTTGTCACATAGTGGTTGTTGAGTCCTTTAAATATACCAGATTCTCTTTAAGGTATATCTCTTAGACTAACTCAAGTTTGTTATAAGTAAGTTCTTATTAGAGTACCTTCTCAAGGTCTTATAGTTGTTAAACTTCTTATCTTAAACTGTCTTATTATCTCTTAGATTGCTTACAAGGAAGTATGTATATTGTACTGAGTAAACTGAGTGGACTGACTTTATTTCAGAGGAAATAAGAGGGGTATTTATATAAAATATAATTCAATAGTTGCTAAGATATAAAGCTAAATATAAATTCCAATAACTAAAATAAAATACCAGAACAGGAAAAACTGCTAAGTTCCAGAGTTGGCACTGATGGTTGTATAGGTTCAGGATACTGGTATAATTTTGGTGATATAGGAAAATAGTGCTGGAATAATTTAGTGTTACATTAGAATGCCAGTACTGGCATAATTCAGTATAACTAAAGAACTTTTAGAGAAGAATGTTCAAGACCATAGGGGCTTTATCCTCATCAGAGGTCAGGATGTCTTCAAAGGAGATGAGGTCCACAAATTTGCCATCATTGTGTAGGTCATATATTTTATATATGTCATGCATCTCATATATATCATGTATCTTACATATATAATACAGGATGACATCATCACCAATAACATCATCACATTTAGTGGTGGCAGGAATAAGGAGGTCTGGGGCTCTCCAGTCTATGAGGTTCTCTTCCACAAAATAGGGGACAAATGTGAGGTCTTAGAGAGGTCTAACTTGGATACTTGGGCCTTGGAATACTGAGATCAATCCTTGTAGGAATTGGTCTGGGTTGTCCTAGAGGATGGGATGCCAGAAGTCTTCTACTTCATCACTATTGAGAGTGATAGTAGACTGGGCTTCTGTAGCCACCCTGGCTTCTAGTGCATTGATACAGTGGGCTGACAGGTCTCTGAAGTCTGAGACTTTAACATACTCCAAGTTGGGGATCAACCATAGTGCATGCCTGAAGATCTGATGGATCTTCTTAGCTATCCTTGTTTCACATATATACATAGGAATGGCATCTTGTAGCTCTTGAGTACTGGTCTGTAGAAACTCCCAGCAGAGGAGGTTTCCTATCTCATACTCCTGCCACATTTGAAGGCATTTGGTAGCAATAGTGATCCTTGTTTCCATTTCACGGTGGTAGAGGATATAATGATAAGGGTCACCAGTACCTATGTTGACACCAGGAGTCCTTCTTGAGTGGGTCCTCATGGCTCTTCTGATGTCTTGAAACATCCTTTCTTCAACTGAGGTATCTTGGTAGTTCCTTGACCTTGAGGTTTGGTGAGCAGCAGGCATTTCATTTGTAGTAAGTCTTTGAGCTATTTTGAGATTGGTGGGTCTTGTTGGTTGCTGCTACTGCAGTTCCTTGATTCTTCTTTTATATTCCTCAAGATATCCATACTGTGGTCACAATGACTCATAGTTGGTCATCATTGCTCATCTTGTATACTGTATAATCTTCTTGTGCTCTGATCTGGTAGCTTACAAGGAAAGGCTGTCTCTTGTGCTGATGTTATCATTCTGGGGTCACTATTAAAATAGATAAGCCTTCAAGACTACAAAGTAGATTCAAGAAACTATTTGATAAGAAAATAAAAGAACTTATAAAGAAAGAAGTATATTTTTACTATAAAAAGAGAGAACATATATCTTGTAAATACCCTGACAAAAAGACTAATATAAATAAAAAATTATTCTCCTCATATACTATTACTATAATAGGAGATAATCTCAAAGAAATTTCTGAAAAAATCAAGATCAAGAGATTCTATATTATTATAAAAATCTCCAACAAAGCATATAAATCTGATACTGACTATAATCTCTACTCTAGTATAGAAATAACTATTGAATTAAACAAATAAGTAACCATTAGTACAGATATTAGAATGGAAGTCTCTAAAGAAATCTATATCTACTTTATAAAAAAGAGTAGTCTAACTAAAAAAGAGAGACTTTATATAGCTAGAGGAGTTATAGACCAAGAATTTAAAGGTGATATCAAGGTCCTGCTATATAATACTAGACAGAAGACAGTTGAAATCACATGTAAAATTATTATTGAGATAATATACAATGATCTTAAAGTTAAAGAAACAAATAAACTATCACCTTTTAATAGAGAAGAAAAAGCTTTTGGATCAACAAAAAAGTACCCTGATAAGGCCAAAGCGAAGACTAAGATACAGAAGATCATCTGTATTGAAAAACCTCAAGACTGAAACCAGAAATGGTACTAGTATATTACTGATGGATATGTCTCTATAGAATGATATCTTCATAAAATCAAGATATACTATTTCAAATATATAGGAGAATATATTACTAGTTATATTATATGTATACTTAAATTTAAGAAATATAAGCCAATTATTCCAGAATGATGAGATAAAGAAATTAAGAATATTGATA
Organism: Jimgerdemannia flammicorona; assembly: GCA_003990745.1. Classification (NCBI taxonomy): domain Eukaryota; kingdom Fungi; phylum Mucoromycota; class Endogonomycetes; order Endogonales; family Endogonaceae; genus Jimgerdemannia; species Jimgerdemannia flammicorona. The sequence goes on along the minus strand of RBNI01000783.1, from coordinate 22,773 downwards.
ATAAAAAGAAGAAACTATCTCAGAAATAATTACTATCTGATAAGAAGATAATATAGAATATATCTGTCTTTAAGAAAAAATTAAAAAAAAACCCCTGTTGAAGTTCTTACTGATAGTAGATCAAGAAAGTATTATCTTAATAAAAAAAACTACTAACAAATTTTACCTTAAGATATAGAGGAACTCAGAAGGAAACATGGCTATATTTAGAAATAGAATAATATAAAAACTCTTTAAGATATATAAGAATATACTCCTATAACTCAGAAATTATACTATAAGATAAATCTTCTATATTGCACATCTCTCTAAAAATAATCTCATCCTCAGAAAATTCTGACTTACTCAGAAAAATCCCCATATTGATTGATGAACTAATATAATCTCTCTAAGAGATATCAAATTACAACCTGAGTATATCAAGAAGAAACCCAAGCCCAGATATAATATTATCTCTACTATTTAGATAAAGAAGTTGATTCAAAAATCAGACTAGTATATCTATATATATATAGTCAAAGAAATCTTAGAAGAAGATAATGAAGAACTCTCTGAACTCCTGAAGAATAAAGATAATGAAGAAGATAATCTTTAAAAATTCTAAAAACTACTATCTACCCAAGTAGTAAAATATAGTATTGAAACTATTTATAGTTCAGACTCTCTCTACTATGAAATCTATTGATTAGTCTAATCTAAGTTAGAGATTCTCAAAAAATAATTAGTAGAATTAGTAAGCAAAGGTCTTATCTATCTATTAAAATTACCATATAGTGTACTAATTCTTTTTATTTATAAATTAGATAGAAGTCTCTATATATATATTAATTATTAAGTATTCAATAAGATTTCTATTAAGAATTGATATATACTCTTACAAATTGATAAACTACTTAACTAAGTATATAAGGTCAAGATCTTTTTACTCATTGATCTTATATCTGGATATCACCAGATCTATATATATCTCTAATATAGTCTTTCAAATAATATTAGAATATTACAAATTCTGTATAATGCTATTTGGCCTCACTAATATATCAGTAACCTTCTAAGTATTAATGAATAACATTTTTTATAAATATCTTAAGTATTTATTTTAGTCTATCTAGATGACATTCTGGTATATAGTATAGCAGTATTATCTATCAATAATATCTATAAATAGTTTTTGACATACTCTATAAATATAAGCTCTTTTTTTTTTTTTTTTTTTTTTTTTTTTTTTTTTTTTTTTTTATAGTCACTTGGACTCCCTTTATTAACTGCCGTCTATAGTATTATTTATACAGCCTAAACCCTCAACCTATCCTACAGAAGCCCCCCCCCTCTCTTGTTTCTACAAATGACACCCCATTTACCTTCACTACAACTCTACTACTGCTCTTCTCTACAATCCTCCTTACTAGACCTTTACGTCTCCCCCCCTTGGGGCCCCAACCAATCCACCATGCCTTGAAGAGCTCGAGCATCAGCTCCTCCCACCTCACTACCCTCAGTCTCACTGGCCTCCGGGGGCCCTCCTCAAAGACGCTCCACCAATGTTCCACGAGCCCCACCCATATTGCAACGGCCCAACCAACTGTCAGCCACTCATTCCCCACCCCCCCCACCAGCCTCGACTGCAGTGCTGCCCACTGCCCACCCATCTCAGGGTCAGGTGCTGACACTCCCAACCTCCCCCCAACTACCCTCCAAAAATTCTCCATACTCTCGCACTCCCCCAGCTAATGCTCAGGAGTCTGCACCACCCCGCCCTCCTACCCTACATTATGACACTCCTCACAATCAAAGACCCTGCCATCCACCAGATGACCAGCCCTAAAATTGAGCATCACATTTCTACACAACAGCCTCCACCATGCTATCCAGAGTTTTGGCGGTAGCCACCTTGACACAACCTTGATCCAAGACCAGACGCCTGCCCAGTCCCATCTCTCCCCAATCCCAGCCCCTTGCCAGGTCTCTGGCCAAAGGTCCTGCCCCAGACCCCTAAGGCACTCCATACCCTCCTCTAAGCGGAAGTCCTCAACCAGATTCCCTCCCAACAAGAGCCTGTCCCACCTCCACATCGCCGGGCCCCAGTCCTTATCCCCTTCAGTACCTCGCCAACGGATCCCAATGCAGTGGGCCCCATCTACCACTCCCCACCAGAATCCTTTGTATCACATCCTCTGGCTACCATCCAAGGCCACCAAGGACAGTAGATCACCTGAACCACCCTGTGGCGACACCCTCGCCTCCCACAACCGCTGCATAAGAGGCACCCATTTTCCTCCTCTCAACTCACTGGCCCTCTTCATCCACCATGCCCTCAAGCAGAGTAGCCTCTTGGAAAAGTCCACCAGGCCAAGTCCTCCATGATCCACAGGAAGTGCTAGTACCTCCCAGCCAATCTGACTCCAGCATCCAGCCTAGAGCCAAGAGTGGGCCATCTTGAGAAGCCTTTTAACCACCCACTTAGGGAAGTCCAAATGGTAGCCCAGATACCAAAGCTTTGGCATCCAATACACATTCAGAACAGTTACCCTTCCCACCAGCGACACCTGTCTACCACCCCAACCCATCAGTACTTTCCCCCATTCTACCAGCTTGCCCTCCCACCACTCCTTGGGAAGTAAAGAGCTATACACTGAGAAATAGATACCCAAGTACCATACCACTCCTTCAGCCAGGACAATTGTTCCAATAATGTCCCCCCCTATGACTCCTTTCCCAAGGACTATTGTCTCACACTTGTGCCAGTTGAGTTTCGCTCCAGCGCATCTCTCATACCACTCAACTGTCTCCTTGAGCATGGCCACATCCGCCACCAAGCCCAATCCAACCACTATATCATCTGCAAAGGCCCCCACCTTCCAATTGATGCCCAAGATATTCAGTCCACCAACTCTGTGCCATATCCGATCCAACAATGGCTCCAGGGTGAAGGCGTAGAGGATAGGTGACAGCGGATCCCCCTGAGGCACCCCCCTCCCCAAGGGAAAGGAAGCCCCCCTGTGTCCATTTGCCAGAATCGCAGCCCTACTCCCTTCCAGTAATCCAATAAGGGACTGACACATGCCCACTGGTACCCCAATGCGCTCCAGTACCTTTTCTAACCATACTCTCCGAACCCTATCATAGGCCTTCTCCTGGTCCAGAAAAACCAAGTGGCCATCCACACCTGCAGCCCTAGTGCCTTCAATGACACCGTGAACCCATGCCGTGCTATCTCAGATCAGTCGGCCCCCAACAAAGCCTCTCTGCTCCTTCCCTAGCACCTGTTGGGCCACCCCCTGTAGTCTCGCCACCAGGATTTTGGTGACCAACTTGCAGTCCATATCCAGCAGCATAATTGGCCTCCAATTCTTCCAGTCCTCCTTACACCCTTTGTCTTTATACAGCAGGGTTACCAGCCCCAACTGCTGCTCACCAATCCACTCCCCATTACTGATGACTGCATCACACATCAGCGACATCTCCTCCAGAGCCTCTTCTACAGATGCCATATGTTTCCAAAAGTCCCAAGGCAAACCATCCTCCCCAGGCGCCATTCCCAGGGTTGTTGATGCCAGAACTCGAAGGATCTCCTCTCTCAAAACTGGTTGGCCAAGATCCCCCAACCCTGCCGCAGGATTCAGGTGCCACTCTTCTAGATGCCGCTCAATGTCCCGCGCCACCTCTCCTCCCTCCTCTTCACTCCAGAGGTTACTCCAGCGGGCGCTCAGTTGGCCCAGGATCCCCTGCACACCTGATACCATCTCTCCCTCATCATTAAGGACTCCCTCCCACCGGTGTCTTGCTCCCCTAGCATGAAGAAGATGGGACAAAAACCTTGTGGGCCTTTCTCCTTCTTCCAATCCCTGCCACCGTAACCTTGCCGCCATAGCCTGAGCCTGCATCGCTTCCTCCTTCCTCAACAGATCCTGCAGTTCCACCACTTCCAGCTTAGCCTGCTTAGCCTTCCAGTCCAATACCTCCTCCTCCTCCAGTAACCCAGCCCAATTCAGGAGTAATCTTTCAAGTCTCCTAGATGCCCATTGGACTCGTCTCCTCCGCTGAGCACCTCTCTCCTTCCCCACTTCCCCCCAGTATCTCTGAGCTTCGGATTTCAATCTACACCACCTATCGCCAATCCTCATCCCGGCTCGCCTCCAATTATTAACCTTGGCTCATACCTCTACCACTCACGCATTCCACAGGTCCATCTCATCCAGCAATGAAGAGTTCAGATGCCAATATCCTGGCCCCTCTCCACTCCCTCCAAACCTCCCACCTCCCTGAATACCCCAGTGATCTGACCAAGGGCACCACTCGACCTCCATCGTCTCCCAAACTGTATTGCCCCAACACTCAGCAGTCAGAATCCAATCAATCCGAGTACCAAGTCCTCCCATCCAGTGAGTATACAGACGTCGATCCCCATCCTGAAGCCGCATGGCATCCACCAGTGAGCTGAGTCTTTCCACCTCTTCCCATTCCTCCAATCCCCCACTCCTTCCTGCCATACCCCATCTCCCATCAGTTCTGTCCAGTCTACTCTCCCGTACCATATTAAAATCACCTCCCAGACAATCCACCCCAGTCTCCACCAATAGTCCAGAATCCCACAGATCTCCAATCCACACCACTCGGGTCCCCCTTTCAGCCGGGCAGTAACAAGATCCCACCACAATTGAGTTCCATCCAGGCCTCCGCCAAGTCCCCCACACTAATCTACTACCCCAATGTCCAGTGTCCGCAATGTCCCCTTTCCCCTTCCTAACCAGGATTCCCACTTTACCCTGCCAAACTACCTCCCCACCCCACTCTCTTGTCCATTCCAGTACATCTTCCTCCCCCTCACACCGTACATCTTGAAGTAAGAAGAGATCCGCCTCCAGTTTCTTCAGCCATCCAAAAATCATACATCACCTCCCAGTCCCTCTAAGCCCATTGACATTCATAGAAAAAATGTTGGTTGTACTATTCATAGTGAAATATTTGATATTATTGCTTTCCCACATCTACAGTTCTATGCTCACTTCCTCTCCAGCCAGATCCAGGTTCCATTCCACCACAATCTCATCCTCCACATTCTGCTGTTCATCCAGAGCTGCCAACAATTCCACACAGTCCTCACCATCCACCATCTCCATTGATGCCCGGTGCTCCTCGCACACCACCTGCCACTTTTCCAGTCCCTTCCGTGGCCCCCACAGATAAGCTGCCCTCTCGTTAGCAATACCCAAGAGCGTTGCCTCCCTCGCCTCGGTGACCTCATACTCCTCCACCTCCAGAAGAGCTGCCATCATCTCATCTCTCAACTTCCTCATGACCTCCTCTCCTCGCAACACTCGCCCCCAGAATTCCTCACTGATCACCCAGAAGTCAATCTCTCCAAGTTCCTCAGCCGCCACATTCTGCAGCGCCCTCAACAGCCACTTCTCCCCCCCAACTACCTCAGCTGCCTGCGCCAAATCTGCCTCTCCTTCCTTCCTCTCCTCAGTTCGCACAGACTCATCCCAACCATCCTCTGACACATTCTCCAACTCTCCTTCTCCCACCTCGAGAATACCATACTGGATCAGATTATCATCCACCATCGCCGTGTCCACTACTGTCTCCTCCGGCTCCTGTTCTCCACTCTCCTTTGTCTTCCTCCCTTGCTGCCCAGCCTCCGCCTAGATGCTAGCACTCGCTCCGGTACCCTCCTCCGTAGCCCCGGCCCTTGGTCCCTCATCCAAACTGGCCAGTAAATCCTTCTGCAGCTATCTCCCCTTTGCCTTCTCCCAGAGCACCTTGTCCATTCGCACCTTCCTGCCCTCGATCACCTCTACTACTATCCTAGCCTCGTAAGCCCTCCAAGCCCTTTGCCTCCTCTCCACAGCCCCCGCCAAGTCCTCAAGTGCCTCCAGCAGGTCCTCCTCCTCTTCCTCTGACCCCTTCACCCTTGAAACCTTACACTCCACTGGGCCCCACTTTAATACCACTGGCCAGTCCCTAGCCTTCCCAGTATTCTCCATCCCAAACAGCCTTAGCCGGACGTCTACATCACCTGTCCTGAGCTCAGTCCCCTCCCATACCCTGAACCCAATGTCGACCACCTTGCCATACTCCTTCACCACATCCGTGACCAGCCTCTTCATCTCCTCTTTCTTCACTGTCGGCAGGTCCACCATCACCAGATGAACCACATGGGGATCCCAACGCATACACCTCGCCATTGGCACTGAGATCCCCCCAACCACCATACCCTTCTCCACTGTCTCCAGTAGCAAACCCTCCTCTTCAAACCCCACCTCGACTGCCTTCAGCTTCTTCAAAAACTTAACGGAGGCTGCACCCTTCACCTCACTAGCCAGCAGCCCCAGCACCATCTTTGCCATCACCACCAAGCCACGGAAGCACAGTATGACGGCGAATTCCAATCTAGATTTCTTGAGTAACGGGGCTGCCACGAGGCCCGTCACACCATCAGCCAGGTCTCTGGGTCTCACGTCGCTACCCTGTCTAGGTCCCCCATCAGCCGTCACATCTGGATTTTTTTCCAGATTGCCTGTCACACCGCCATCAGCAGTCCCCGCCTCAGCCACTACACCGCCAGCCCCACTACGCTTTTCCCCCAGTGGAGAGGCCTCCTTGCCACTCGAGGTAGCAGCTGACTTCCCCAGCTCCAGCCAGCCATCTAGCCCCATTGCCTGCTTGCCCATCCTGACTTTATCCATGAAAGTCATCCTCCCTCCTCTATGTGTCCTTGCACCTCCTCTGCCACCACCCCTGGCCCCGTGTCCCCTCATCAAAGCACTCGACATGCCAATACCAGCACCTTGACCCCCCCCCACATGTTGCCAGTCAAAGGCACTGGGGCCCCCCTGCCCAGTACACTCACCAGAATGCGTGTTGCTCACCATCTTGATAGCACCAATACTTGCAGAAGTTGTTGAAAGTGTTGTCTGAGTCTTGTATCACCCGAATGGTACTGGTGAAAGATGGAGGACCAGCGAATATAAGCTCTTAGTAAAAAGAAAGAAATACTACTTCTTCAAGAAGGAAATTGAATACTTAGAACATATTATCTCAGAAAATAATATTGCCATTGATCTCAAAAAGATCCAAACAATCTATAATTAGCCCATTCTAAAGACTCTCAAGTCCCTATAAGGATTCAATGGACTAGCAGAATATTATAGAAGATTTATTTAAGGATTCTCTATAATTACCTCTCTACTCATAAGCTTTGTCAAAAAGAGAGCCAATATCAAAAAAGAATGAACAGAAGGATATAATATAGTTATAAATACTCTTAAGGAAATACTAATTGATATATTAATTTTGATCAGTCTTGATCCAATAGAACTCTTTACTGTTATCTAATCTCTATAAATATAGAGATATTTTCTTCTTAGTAAACTATTTACTTTATAGACAGACTATCAAGCTCTCTGATATATCTAAATATAGTTAATTCTTATAGAAAGATAGATCTGATAGATATAGATCCTTATACTCTTTAATATTAAAATCAAGCATATTGCTAGAATTAAGAATAAAGTAGCTGATATATTCTCCTAGAGTACTCAGAAAGATAATCTTACTATAATTAATAACATTATCATCAGCCTATTTAAAAAAGTCAAGAAGGAGTATACTAAGAATGCCAATATAAGAAATTACTAAACAAATTCTCAAAAAAGGAAGCAATATTATAAAGAAGATCTATAAGAATTAATTTGTAACAATTTCACAGTCATATTTTAGTCTTAGTACTTTTTTACATCCTTTTACTAGTCTTTTCATATCTTTTTCTAAATATTCTACTATGTTCTAGTATCTTTTAAATATCTAGAAATCTTCTCTTAGTACTAAGATATCATTAAAATATTCTTATATTTTTTTAGTACTAAGTATCTTATCTTAGCTAGTTATAGAACCTTTTGGAATATTGTAGAATTCTATTAGTCATCTTTGCTAAGAACTTATTTCTTGGCTTTTCTTTTCTTTTCCAAGATTCTTCTAGATCTTTCTTTTAGATTCTATATAAATATCCTTATTTTCTGCTTGAATAAAGCTCAGAATATTTTCTCTCAAATCTTTTGAGAATACTTGAACTTATAAGTATCTCTATAAGTCTACTAGAATTATCAGAACCTAGCCACTTCCTCTTAAAAAAACAAGAACTATTACACTTGGTATCATTATACCTTACCTTATTAAGAAACCTCATACAAATTCAGAAATCAGTCACAACTAGTCATATAAGTTCAAAATGAGCTATATCAGAGAATTAGCCTACTATTCAGATCTCTCTACTACAGAAAAAAACAGTTGATGCAGAACTATAAGTCAATCTAGAGGATATATATAATTACTACTATGGCCCATTAGATCTGATAACTTCAAGTACAACTAGAATATCAGAAAACAAGAACTACTATCACATTATATCTTACTGCTATATTGATCAGTTTCAAGCTATCTAAGTTAGATATCTTTAATAGTTATTAAGGAGGACTGACTATAGATGCATAGACCTTCTAGTTGAACCATTATTTTGAACTTATAAGAATAGAAAAAGATGTATAAGTCCAATTTGCTACCATACTCCTCTGAGGAAATATAGCTATTTAGTAATATAATGATATCATAATCACTACTTCCTATTTGAATACAAGAATCCAAGATTGGAAATCTTTCAAGGAGGCCCTTTATCAGTAGTTCAAGTCTGCTAATACTACCAAGCTAGCTTGAGATAAGCTAGTAAACATCAAGCAACTTAAGTCTGTACAAAGTTACAATATATAATTTCTGTTTTTTTTTTTTTTTTTTTTTTTTTTTTTTTTTTTTTTTTTTTTTTTTTTTTTTTTTTTATAGTTACTTAGACTCTGCTATTTATTACCAGTCTATTAATAAGTTTACAGTATCCCCTCCCACTACCTGATCCCTATAGGGGAGCCTCTCTTTATAATATCATAAATAAAGACTACTATCTCACCTATGACTCTAACCCTCCCCCTACTCTGCCCACAGATTTTCTCTACTAAGCAATGCCTTCAACCACCCTGCAGCCCCCAATCAAGCCACTAGCCTGTCAAGGTATCTTCCATAAGGCTATGCCAATGCAACAGCTGGTCTCTCAAGCCCAGTCTTCTCCTATCCTCAAAAACAAATAACCAATGACTGGCCAGCCCCACTCAAATTACCAAAATCCAGCCTAAGATAAGCCACTCCTTCCCTACCCCCCTCACCAGTCTATCCCTCAAATCCTCCCACCAACTCTATACACCATCTCTCCTATACACTATCTCCAAATGATCTCTAATAGTCTACCAAAAGTCACTAAGTACCTCACACTCTCCTAGCCAATGTTCAAACATCTGCACATATCCTCCTTCCTGCTCTACATTGTGGTACTCCTCACAGTCAAAGCAACCCCCCTCGATAAAGTGACTCAAGCAGTAGTTGAGCATTATACTCCTCCTTAGTATGTGCTACCAGACCATCCAGTACTTCAATAGTACCCACCTCCTCACCTCAGCACTCCAGGCCCAAATACCATACTAGTTCCACCCTTCTCTAATACCTACTCCCTACTATCCACTAGGCTACAGATTCTGGCCAGGTCTCCTTTGGCATTCTATTCCATTACTAATGTTGAACTCAATTAAGAGAACACCTCCCAGCAATACTTGATCTCATCTCTATATTGCCAGATCCCAAGCTACCTCTCCTTCATTTCTCTGCCAACAAATTCCAATGTGGTGCACCCCCTCTGCCACCCCTCACCAGAAGTCTTTGTATTGCAATTATTCAGTGTTCTGAAGCCCAACCAATGATAAGAGATCTCCTATTGAGCCCCTTGGTGAGGATCTCATCTCCCAGACCTTCTGCAATAGGGGGACCCAACTGCCCCCTCTCAACTCCACTGCTCTCTTTAACCACCATGCTCTCAAGTAGTATAGCTTCTTCAGAAAGTCAACCAGCCCAAGTCATCCTCTTGCCACCAGTAAGAATAAGACCTCCCAACTGATCTGGCTCTTTCTTTCAGCTCAGATCTACCCCTTGGCCAGCTTTATTAATATCTTTACCACTCAGGCTGGGAAGTCCAGATAATAAGCCAGGTACTACAACTTCAACAGCCAATAGACATTCAAAATTGAGACATGCCCTGCTAGAGACAAGTAGTGACCCCCCCAACTCCACAGGGCCTCCCCCAAGATTCCAACTCTCTGCTCCCACCAAAGTCTGGGTAGTACTGACCCATATACTGACAAATAAATATCCAAGTACCACACTATCTCACCAGTAGGGATGATTGTTCCAATAACATCTCCTCCCACCAGGCCATTGTCTAATACCATTGTTTCACACTTATACTAATTGAGTTTAGTCCCAGAGTTCTTCTCATACTACTCTACTGTCTCCTTGAGCTCCTCAATATCAGCAATTAATTCCAGGCTGACCATTATATCATCTGCAAAGGCCCCAACTTTCCACTCAATTCCATAGATGGAGAGCTCTACTATCTTCCACCTGATTCTGTTTATTAGAGGTTCCAGAGAAAGATTGTACAGAATGGGGGACAGTGGGTCTCCCTGGGACACACCCCTACCCAGAGGAAATGAAACCCCTCTATATTCATTACAGATGAGTACAGCCCTACTTCCTTTCAGTAGGCTGATCATTGCTGACCAGAACTAGTGCAGTACCCTAGTTCTATCTAATACTTTCACTAGCCAGACTCACCACACCCAGTCATAAGCCTTCTCCTGGTCTAAAAAGACCAGCCACCCATCCAGTCTACAAGCTTATGCCCCTTCAATAACTCCATATACCTAGGCTGTGCCATCCCTAATGAGCCAGCCTCCTATAAAGCCTCTCTGCTCAACACCTAAGACTTGTTGGGCCACCTTCTGTAGTCTCATGACCACCACCTTAGTCACCAACTTTCTGTCCATACCTAGTAGCATAATTGGCCACCAGTTCATCCAGTCCTCTCACCTTCCTTTGTTCTTATAAAGCAATGTCACCAGCCCCAGATCCTGCTCTCCCACCCATCTTCCTATCTGTAGTATAAAATCACACAGTGCTATCATCTTACCCAGTACTCCTGGGACTTCTTCCAGAAGTCTCAGGGCAGACCATCCTCCCCAGGTGCTGTACTCGGCATTGTCACAGCAAGAACCTGGAGGATCTCTTTCTCTTGTATTGGCAATACTAAGTCACCCAGCCCATCCACTTGTGGAGGGTACCAATCCTCTAATATCCAGTCAATGTTGGCAGCATCAGCTCCTCCCTTCTCCTCACTCCATAATCTACTCTATTACTCTTTTAATGATCCAAGAATGTCTTGTATACCATGCACCAGTATTATCAGAGTTAAGTACCCCCTCCCACCTTTGCTGTATCCTTCATACCTGAAGGGCCCTTGTGAGATACTTTGAGAACCTCTTTTCTTTCTCTAAACCCTGCTAATGAAGCTATGCCACTAAACTCTATACCCTCGCCTCTTCCTCTTCCTGCAATACCTGTTGTAATTCTCCAACCTCTATTTTTGCCCTCATTAATCTCCAATCCTCTCTCCCCTCTAACATCACTAGCTCTGCCCAATCTTCTAAGAGTCTAGCCAGTCTAACAGAAGCCCATCTCACCCATCGCCTCCTCTGCTTTCCAGTCTCCTTGCTAGCCTCACTTCAGTAGACCCTGGCCATCTCTTTCATCCTCACCCACCAAATACCAACTGGGGCACCTTTCTGCCTCCAGCTCTCCACTCTCAGTTAAATGTCTTCAGCCTACTCATTCCACCAAATCCTATCATCCAATAAAGAGGAATTGAAGCACCAATGTCCAGGCCTATCCCCATTTCCCCCAAAATGCCCCTGTCCTAACAGCCCCCAATGATCTGACCAAGGATACCATTCCACCTCCAGCAACTTTCAAACATCTAAGCCCCAGTAGCTAGCCATCAAAATCCCATCAATCCTTATCTCCAGGCCCCCTGCCCAATGTGTGGATACTCTTCTATCCCCCCAACACTCCCTACCAGTATCTGCCAGAGTACTTAGCCTTTCCATTTCCTCCCATGCTACCAGCCCTCCACTCCTACTCTCAGCTCCCCATCCTTCATCTGTCCTATCCATTCATACATTCTGGACCATATTGAAGTCACTACCAAACATATTTACCCCAGCCTCTACAAGGACTCCACTCTCCTGGAGACCCTTCACCCAATCCACCTGCTTACCCTATACAGCAGGGTAGTAACAGGAGTCCACTGTAACTGGCTCCCAACCTGTGTATATCCACTCTCTCCAGATCAATCTATCTCCCCAACTCCTCATATCTCTTATCTCCCCTCTACCTTTCCAGACCAGAATCCCAACCTTGCCCTTTCAAACTGCCTCACCTCCCCATTCTTTCATCCATTCCAGCCTATCTAAATTATCCTCACACCTGATATTCTGCAAGAGGAAGAGATTGGCCTCCAATCTCTTCAGCTAAGTAAAAATATTCCTATGTTAAGAAGCACCTCATAACCCATTTACATTTAAAGAAAAAATATTAGTTATACTATTTATAATGAAATATGGTGTGTTATCAAGTCCATCTCTATTGCTCTATGTTCATCTCTTCCTGTACCATGTCTAGATTATGTTCTGCAGTTACCGCCTCCTCTTCAGCCCTCTGAGTCTCCAATCCAGCCAATAGCTCATTCATCTCCCCATCTGCCTTCTCCTCAAACTCCTCCTGGTACTCCAGGTAGGCCTCCTGCCAGAGCTGCAGTCTATGATGCTTGGTCCAGCAGTATTTAGCCCTCTCACCAGTAACACCTGCTAGCTCTGCCTCTCACTCCTTATCCACCTCATACTCTTTCTCCTCCAAATATACTGCAAGGATTTCTACCTTCAATATCACCACCACTCTATCCCCCTGCAAGATCTGTACCTAATACTTATCACTCATTACTCTCAGGTCCACCTCCTCCAACTCTTCAGCCACCAGGTTATTTATCATCCTATATATCCAAAGTAGGTTCCCCACCTCCTTCTCTAGGAGTCACCAGCCTCCCTCCATCCAGCATTGTGGTGTCAGTTCTGATACTTGTAGACTCATTCCACATATCCACCAGTTCCTCCTCTCCAACTACCACCTATTGTCCCTCATTCACCATCTCTGAAACTCCAAATTACACTTACTAGGCCCCCCACATTGGCACATCCTCCACCACCCTGCTTCAGAAAGCCAGACCTCATCTGATAAGTGGAGTAGGGATAGGCAAGTCCTCCAAGACCTCCTTCCAGACCTCAAATATACCATCAGTATATGAGTTATTGCTAGTCACCTTCCTGTCCTCTCCTGTCTCCTTCTCTGCACTCTTACCACCCTTACTGGCCCAGATACTCACCTTGGCCCCCTCCACCTTCGCCATTCCACCAGCATCCTTCTGTGGTCTACCATCCAGCTTAGCCAGCAGCTCCTTCTGTCTCTTATGTCCCTAAGCTCTTTCCCACTGCTCCTTGTCCACTTGAATCTACTTCTCATCCACCATCTCCAAGTGTATTGACTCCACAAAAGCCTTCCAAGTCTTCATCTGCTGCTCCACAGCACTACTTAGCTCTTCCAGCACTTCTAATAAGTCTTTTTCCTCCTCCTCACTCCTCTTCATCCTCATCACCTTACACAAGATTGCCCCCCAGACCATCACTGAAGGTCAGTTCCTTGCCTTCCTAGTAGCTTCCTTCTCTGCCAGCTGAATCCTCACATCAACATCCCCAGTTCTGAGTGAGGTCTCTTCTCAGACTCTGAATCTGATATCTACTACCTCTCTATACTCCTCTATGACCTCCTCGACTCTCCTTCTTATCTCCACTGCCATTACCATGGACACTCCTTTTACCAGTAGTTATACCACCCTGAGATCCTATCTCAGACAATACACTATTAGAACACACACCTCCCCAACAGTTAATCCAATCTTCAGTACCTCCTCCAAAGGCCCAGCCTCCTCAAAGCCCACCTCTACTCCCTCCAATCCCTTCAGAAATTTTACTGATGCTGCCCCAGCCACCTGCTTAGCAATAAGCCCCAGTATCATTTTTACTATCACTACTAGGCCCCAGAAGTACAGCATAACTATGAATGCCAAGATTGATTTTTTGAGTAATAGGGCCACCACTAGGTCCATCATACCATCTGCCAAACCCCCCTGCCTTCCAAGCCCCAGCCACTCAGCTACACCCTCAGCAGTCACATCTGTATTTTTTTCCAGATTAGCAGTTCCATCACTATCAGCCATTATGCTCACCTCAACCACTATACCCCTAGCTCCACTGCTCCCACCACTAAGAACTACTCTCTCATATACTGCTGTCTTTTCCATCTCCTTACCTCTCCTCAGCCATCTCTTCAGCCCAGATGCCTGCTGTCTCTCCTTTACTATCTCTGCAAAGCTCACCCTCCCAGACTCCTGTCCTCTACCACTGCCTCCTTCCCTTCTGTGTCCTCCCACCAGCAGCCCTCTCATACCTTCTCCCAGTCTAGGGCCTCTCCTCACATACTGCCAGTCAAATGTGCTTAGGCCACCCTGCCCAGTATATACCTCAGATTACCTGTCAGTTACTATGTTGCTAGTCTCTTTTCTCCAAAAATGATGTTGTAAGTATCTTCCAAAGGTTGTGTAATCTGAATGGTACCAGAGAAAGATGATGATTTCTGTTAATTTTACTTAAGCTACTAATAATAGCTAAAGACAAAAAGATAGACTGCTACATCTGAGACCTGAAGGAAACACATAAGTTAAGGTCAAGCTAGAAGAACTACAGACCCTCAATGAAGTCATGAGAATTGCCAATAGATTTGATATCATTATCTTTAGCAACTGCTTTAAACCAGAATACTGCAAAAAGAACTATTTCAAGAACTATTACAAGAATCAACCTAAAGCAGTTGGCTCAGCCCCAATAGATCTAGATACTATAAATAAGAAGAATACCAAGCTTACTCCAGAAGAAAAAGACTGCCTGAAGAAATCTGGAGCTTGTTTCTTTTATTGCCAAACAGGACACATTGCAACTAAATATTCTAAAAGACTAGCAAACCATTAAGACCAATCACTATATTGTCCAAAGATATATCTATCAACTCCACCACTAGTCAACCTGAACTCAAGATCAAGAAGCTTCATCTAAAGACTCAGATTTCTCAATGTCAATCATAGTGCTCTGAATGAGTCAATCCAGATGGGATTTGAATCCCATCTGGATGGATTCAAATCAATCATTATTTTGATTTCCAAATTAGACAATTAAATGTTTATATCAATAACTTGATGAATAATCATCTAAATTTGATGATCTTAGTGTCATTTGAAAGCTCATAATAAGGCCTTTCTAATGATATCAAGAATATTAAAATTGAATTACGCATTGCCAATATATTAAGGAAAATGTTCTATTTGACAAAATTTCCAAAATTGGTAAATCAAAATCAGCGATTCAGATGGTTTCTTTCATAACTCAGCAACACATGATCCAATTTCAATTTCTTGGTATCATCAGATAGGCCTTGTTAAGGGCTTTCAAATAACACCAAGATCATCAAATTTGGATGATTATTCATCAAGTTATGGATGTAAATATTTAATTGTCTAATTTGGAAATCAAAATAATGGTTGATTCAAATCCATCTAGATGGGATTCAATCCGAATCAATCTGAATTCAATCTGGATTAAATTGACTCATTAGGAGTACTAGTCAATCAGGAGAAGCCATTGGTCTTAACTTATACTCTGTCAAGTAAGTTACTGTCTCAGCCAAAGGTCAAACTCTAGTACTTACTAGAATTACAGTTCTGAAGGATATTATACTAGAATTGCACCATGATCAGAACTCAGTATCAAGCATCATTTAGATATTGATACTGGAGTTATTGATTCAGACTATTGAGAATAAGTTTAAGTCTTACTTATTAACTAGAAGGATCAAAACTACACAATTAAGAAAGGAGACTGAGTTATACAAATAATTCTAGAAAAAGCCAGTCAATCCAGAGTTACAGAAGTCTAAGAACTATCCAAAACCAAGTGAGATCAGAAAGGTTTTGATAGTACCAATTAAGCAACAAGTCTTACTGAAAACCAAGCTCAAGCTATACTCATTTTCAAGGGTCTAGTTAAAGGAAAAGAAGTATAAGTACTCATAGACAGTAGAGTTGCAGGAAACTTCATCAACCAGAACCTTATTGATTCTCACCAAGCCTATATCTAAGAATAATAGTATAGTTACTGTAGATATTATACTATATCCTATTAAGTCAATTGTAGCTAAACTACCTATCAAGATCTAGAAATATTAGAAATGAGTAGACTTTAAGATTACACTACTAAGAGATCTTAGGAAAACTCTAGCTCACTAAATATAACCCAAATATATTAGTATAAGAATGAAGTTACCCTACTTCAAGAAGGAGTCAACATTACTATTAAAATAGACAAGCCTATAAATAAGATCTCAGTTACCACACTATCAGCAATACAGTATAAGAAAGCATTCAAGAAGACAGTTTATGCTTTTATTGTAATAGTCTGTTCCAAGAAATAAGATAAGAAGCTGTCAATTAATGAAAGCATTAAGTTATTACTTGAAGAATTCAAGGATATCTTTTCAGATAAGCTACTTTATTTATCATCTGTATGAGAAGTTGATCATAAAATCAAACTGACTCCAGGAGCTATATCACTTAAGAAATACATGTACTATATATTACTTCTTAAAATTGAAGTAGTTAAAAAGGAACTAGAAGAACTACTTACTTAAGGAGTCATTCAACCAAGTAAGTCTCTCTATGGCTCATCAGTTCTATTTATCAAGAAGAAGAATAGTACTCTATGAATATATATAGACTACTATATACTCAATAAGCTTACAGTCAAGAACTGATATCTACTACTCTTGATTGATCAAATTTTTGATACTCTTAAGAATATTAAGTATTTTACTAAGCTAGATCTTATGTCAGATTACCACTAAATCTAAATTAAGCCAGAAGATATTCTTAAGACTATATTTATAATTCTCTTTAAACTCTATAAATTTCTAGTTCTAGTATTTGGTCTTATCAATATATCTATTATATTTCAGACTCTTATGAATAAGATATTTAAGGACTAACTATTCATCTTCTTATTAGTATATCTTGACAATATTCTGATCTTTAGTATAACTAAAGAGAAATATCTCAAGTATATCTGAGAAGTTCTGGAGATCTTGTGAAAATACAAGTTTTATATAAAGTTTAAAAAATGTGAATTCTTTAAAGAACAAGTTGAATATCTTGGTTATATTATCTCTGCATAAGAAATTTAAGTAGATCTGTACAAGATAGAGGTAATTCAAGAATGGTCTATTCTATTGAACTTTACAGAACTTTAGTTCTTTCTTAGTCTAGCTAGCTACTACCACTACTTTATTAAAAACTTCTCTGACATTGCTGAGCCACTGACTAATCTCATAAAGAAGGCCCCTAACTCTGATCACTATATACCCTATACCTGAGATCTCTTTTGTCAATAAGTCTTTCAAGAACTCAAGAACTATCTGACCTATACTCCAGTTCTACATAATGCAGATCTAAGTCTAAAATTCACCATCACTACTAATATATCAAATTTTACTATTAGAGTAGTCCTATTATAAGATAATAGCAAAGAGTATCACCCTATTGCCTTTGAGTTCCACAAGTTAGCTCTAGCTGAACAAAAGCTAGCCACCTATAAAAAGAAGCTACTGATAATAATATATGTACTAGACTACTAGTGATATTATCTAGAAGGTATTGAGTTTGATGTCATTACTGACTATCAATATTTTAAGTATATTAACATCTAACCTACTCTGTCATATCTATAAGTTAAGTAGAGCCTCAAGCTTCAAACCTTTAATCTGATGATTATCTATAAGTCATCTAGCAAGATACTTATAGTACCAGATACTTTATTCAGATACTCAGACCTCACCACAATTATATAAGTTATCTTAGCATCTGAATTTCTTGACCAAATCAGACAAGTTTATAAATAAGATACTGTTATCATTAGAGTTTTCTCAAATAAGCTCATGGATATATATACTATTGAGGATAATCTGATTTATCATCAAGACAAAGTCTATCTACTTGATAATATGAATCTATACTATATGATACTATAAGAACACTATAACTCCCCTCTTGCTGATTATCTTAGAATTGAGAAAACTGTCAAGAATATTCAGTATTACTACTATTGGTCAAGTATAGTTAAGGAAATCAAGAACTATATTGCTAGCTATAATCTCTGTTAGTATAATAAGTCTATCAACTAAACACTAGCTGGTTTACTACAACCACTACCAATTCTAATTAAGAAATTCAAATAAGTTATAATAGACTTTATAACTCAGCTACTATGAACTCAATCTAGTACTGATACTATTATTATATTTATTGACCACCTGATCAAAACTATAGTTGCTAAACCAATCACTATCAATATTACTGCATCTGAGATTATAAGAATCTTCTTCAAGTCTATCTTATATTACTATGGTCTACTATAAGTAATTATTAGTAACTATAACTCTAAGTTTATCAGTTACTTCTAACAAACTCTTTTCAAGACTCTGGAAATCCAATTGACTATATCTACCACCTTTCACCTACAAACTAATAGACAAACTAAGCATATAAACAGAACTTTAAAACAAATACTTAGGAACTATATTTCTTATAAGTAAGATAATTGAGATTACTACTTAACTTATGCAGAATTTATATATAACAATGTTATCTAATTATCTACCAGTCTTTCTTCTTTTTGGCTACTCTATGGTCAAGATTCTGAGACCTCTACAAGTCTAGTTCCTTTTAAGAAAAACAGTTAAATACAAGTTTCTACCATCAAGAACTTTATAGATAAAATAGATGAGCTACTTAAGATTACTACTGTAAATCTCCAGAAGGCCCAATAGTATCAAGCTAAGTATGCTGACAAGAAATATTGAGATGTTACCTATACTATTAATGATTAAGTCCTACTATCTACTAAGAACCTCAAGATATAATCTCAAGTCAACTACTCATTGAATAAGTTTCAACTCAAGTATATTGAACTCTTTGAGATTACTGAACAAGTCTCTTTTTTTTTTTTTTTTTTTTTTTTTTTTTTTAACGGACTCATGTCCCGCGGATTTTTATTGGAAGAGAACCTAGACTATATAGGCCAAAACCCTCCCCCACCACCCACCAAGCACTGCCCCCCCATTAACCTAGGCTAGTTATTGTCCAGCAGCTCGACCATGCCAGGTGCAGCAGGGCCTATATTGGCCTGCACCTCATTCTGCGCACCATGCTCTCCCTACCACCAGGGGAACCCAACTATACGCCAATGACCGAAAGCGCATGCCAGAGAACCCAACATATGTACAAGGCCACGCCCGAGCCGAATAGAATAGCCCCTGCCACCCCAAAGAGAATGACAGGCAAAGAAAAAACCCTCATCAAAGTACAACACGGTGGGTAGGGCCTGGTTCTCCCAGATGAGGTGAGTAGAGGACTTACACATGAGGCGGGAGAAAACCCCCAATACCCCACTACTCAAGCCTGTGGGCCTCGATCACGTTGCCATGTCAGCTCCTGGTTCCAGTTGAGTGCAGCCAAGACGCCTGAAATGGGTAGCCTCGGGCCCCTCGACCCCCCCTGACGACTGGGGCCTCACCCCGCTACCTGCCAAAAGAAGCCGAGAGTGTCACCTACCACCTAACCGCACCGCACCAATCAAAAGGCCCCACCGAAGCAGCACCTGCCCTAGCCCCGACGACCGCCCCCAGCCTGGCACCCTACTGGTTTACCGTTATCGCCCTTCCTCCTATCTGTGACGGTCATCTCCCCTCCCATCCCGACTCCACCTGAAAAGCAGTCACCTACGCCAGCGCCGCGCTCACCGGGAAGCTCGCCAAAGCTCAGAGGGCCCCACCACAGGTACCGAATAACCTGCAGGTAACCTACACTGGCACTTGATGCCCAAGGTCGGCCGATACCCTACATAGCCCGTGACACACCAGAGACGACACCTTGTTGATGACGGCAAAAGGAAGAAAGCGCCGCACCAAAACGGGTACACCCCAGACACAGCCAGAGGCACCAGAAACTGCGAAAAAGTGAAGAAGACACCGATCTGACATCGATAAAGGGGCAACTCATCACCATTGCCCTCCTCCCACCATGCCCATGCAGGCACAGCAAACCAACCCGAGGTAGAGGGGGTAATAATAGGGGAAAGGGGACTTGGAAGGTTGCCTACCAAACCTTGTGACTGGTAAGGTAGCGGAGAAAGGAGCTGATATGGACCACCTCTCCCAAACCTTCTGTAATAGGGGAACCCAACCACCCCCTCTCAATTCCACGGCTCTCTTCAACCACCAAACCCTCAAGCAGTATAGCCTCTTTGGAAAGTCCACCAGTCCTAGTCTGCTACTCACCACTAGTAGGGACAAGACCTCCTAGCTTATCTGACTCCTCCTTCTAGCCCAGATCTATCCCTTGGCAAGCTTCATCAGTCTCTTCACCACCCAGGATGGGAAGTCCAGATAGTATACCAGATACTATAGCTTCAGTAGCCAGTAGATGTTCAAAATTGTAACATGCCCTGCCAGGGACAATTGATGGCCCCCCCAACTCCACAGGGCCTCCCCCCAGATACCAACCCACTGCTCCCACCAAAGTCTGGGTAGTACTGACCCATATACTGAAAGATAGATACTCAAGTATCACACTGCCTCACCAGCAGGGATAATTGTTCCAATAACCTCTCCACCCACCAGACCATTATCTAACACTATTGTTTTGTACTTATGCCAGTTAAGTCTTGCCCCAGAGTTCTCCTCATACCACTCCACTATCTCCTTAAGCTCCTCAACATCAGCAATTGATTCCAGTCTGATCACCATGTTATCTGCAAAGGCCCCCACCTTCCACTCAATGCCAAAGATGGAGAGCTCTACTATCTTCTGCCTGATTCTATCCAGTAGCAGTTCCAGGGAAAGGGCATACAAAATGGGGGACAATGGGTCCCCCTGGGGCACCCCCCTGCCTAGGGGAAAAGCCACCCCTCAATGTCCATTACACATGAGTGCCACCCTACTCCCTTCCAGTAGACTGACCATTGCTGACTGGAACTAATGTGGAACCCCAGCCCTATCCAAAACTTTTGCCAGCCAGACTCATCTCACTTAGTCATAAGCCTTCTCCTGGTCCAAGAAGACCAGATGCCCATCCAATCCACAAGCCCATGCCCCTTCAATAACTCCATGCACCTAGGCTGTACCATCTCTAATAAGCTGTCCCCCTACAAAGCCCCTCTGCTCAATACCTAAGATTTGCTGTGCCACCTTTTGTAGCCTTGTAACCACTACCTTAGTAACCAACTTTCTATCCATATCCAAGAGCATAATTGGCCTCCAGTTCTTCCAGTCCTTTCACCTTCCTTTGTTCTTATAGAGCAATATCACCAATCCCAGATCCTGCTCCCCCACCCATCTCCCTGTCTGTAGAATAAGGTCACACAATGCTGTCATCTCCCTCAGTACTCCTGAGATCCTGACCATCTTCTTCCAAAAATCCCAGAACAGACCATCTTCTCCAGATGCCATACCTGAGGTTGTCGTGGCAAGAATCTGGTGGATCTCCTTCTCTCAGACTGGCAATACTAAGTCACCCATCTCATCTACTTGTGGGGGTTACCAATCTTCTAATATACTACCAATCACATTGGCATCTACCCCACCCTCCTCCTTACTCCACAATCCACTCCAGTGCTTCTTTAATGATCCAAGAATGTCTTGAATACTATGGACTAGGACACCATCAGAATTGAGCACCTCCTCCCACCTTTGTTACACTCTCCTAGCCCAAAGGGCCCTTGTGAGATACTTAGAGGGCCTCTCTCCTTCTTCCAAAATCTGCCACCATAGCCTAGCCACTAAGCCCTTCACCCTTACTTCTTCCTCCTCTCGCAGCACCTGTTGTAGTTCACCAACCTCCTTTTTCACTCTTATGGACCTCCAATTCTCCTCCCCCTCTAATGTCACCAGTCTCGCTCAATCTCCTAAGAGCCTAGACAGTCTACTAGAGGCCCATCTCACTTTCTGCCTCCTCTGTTTCCCAGCCTCCTTACCTGCCTCACTTCAGTATGTCTTGGCCATCTCCTTCATTCTCATCTACCGAATACCAACTGGGGTACCTTCCTGCCTCCAACCCACTATCTGTAGTTGAATGTCTGCAGCCCACCCATCCCACCAAATTCTATCATCTAACAAGGAGGAATTGAGGTACCAATGTCCAGGCCCATCCCCACTCCCCCCAAACTGACCCTGTCCAAGAATCTCTCAGTGATCTGACCAAGGACACTATTCTACCTCCAGTGATCTCCAAACATCCAAACCCCAGCAGCTGGCCATTAGAATCCAATCAATTCTCATCCCCAAGCCTTCTGCCCAATGCATATATACTCTCCTATCCCCCCAGCACTTCCTACCCACATCCACCAGAGCATTCAGCCTTTCCACTTCCTCCCATACCACCAGCCCTCCACTCTGACCCTCTACTCCTTGTCCTCCATCTGTTCTTTCTAGCAGTACCTCTCAGACCATATTAAAGTCTCCACCCAGTACATCCACCCCAGCCTCTGTAAGTGTCTCACTCTCTTTTTTTTTTTTTTGTCACTTGGACTCTTTCTTTATTACCAGTCTATAAATAAGTATACAATATCACCACCTACT